>JASDQU010438951.1:49356-63629 GCA_032191745.1 Picea mariana | reverse complement strand
TCATCTTAATATCATTTGTTGCACCTCATCTCTTATGGAAGACTACCATGGAACTCAAGACTAACAGGCCCTTAAGAACAAAGAAGCTCTGATATCAATTGATAAAATATAGACATGAACAACAAGATGACGAAAAAGGCTCACTAGCGACCTCTTAAGTATTCACACCAATATTACATATTTATAGTACAATGGGTGATGCCACCTCATAGAGAGATTTGTTGTAGATCCTAAAATCATGCATGATGACTAGGCTAGGCAATCTTAACTAACTCATTAGTCATCACTTGAGGATATATTACTAATATCCTAAATGAATAATACAAATATAGGTGACAATTAGAATTATTGAGTGATTAAGGTAAGCCATAGGCTAACAATTACCTTCTCCAAATCCTCGAAATCTTCTAGTAACCCGAACTTGGGCATCACTTCATCGATCTTCTCCCAAGATTTGAGGCTTTCATTCCATATTTCCTGCATCCCGTTCTTTGTCTCACTAACATACTGTACCCAATACTCTGCAGCCCCATGCATTCTGGTAATCTTGTCCTTAGTCCAAATTCTAATGTTATGATCCTCATTTCCCCGGAACTTCTGTATTTTCCTAATGTACTCAATATGATCCAACGTCTTGGCTGCCCTCTCACTCCATTTAAGCATTTATTTTTATGCCACTCCACATAACAAAGTTTCTTCTTGGTAGTCAAAAACCTTCTTGACAAAAGTATCAAGAACTAACTTATACTTTTTATGTTCTTCTAAGAATTCTGCTTTCAAAATCAACCCACCTTGGGTAGTGTGTTTGTAGTACTCCACCTGATGCTGAAGAGATTCTAGTTATTTCTTCATGGCATCAACTTCCTTCTCCTCTACTCTTACTTTGACAATGGTGGCGTGTGAGATTGCTATTCCCACTCCCAACAACTCACCGACCCTATCCTTTTTTGCATCAAATACGATTTCTTCTAATGTTATTAATACAACACTATCTAGGGTCAGTGTCCTTTTCCTTTGCGTCCTTCTCACAAGTGACTACCTTTTTTTGTCATAAGCAATTGAATTTACGTATGCAACCTCATCTAATGGTTCAAGTATCGGTTGGTCATCCCATGCCAACATATTCTCTAGACTCTCCGTTGTATGAAAGTTTTTAGCTATAAGTGCCGTACCTTTATCCATAATTTCTTATCATATTTTCACCACCTCAATATCCATATTTGTTTTCTGATTAGTGCTTAGTTGCTCAACTTGTTGGTTGGATATCTTTGACTACTCATCAACTTGTCTTTGCATGACGATTTTGGTTTTCTCTTCACTTGGCTAACTACTTTCCTTGTCTATGATTGGGTCTACCTGTTGTTGTTCCATACGACGTAGTTGGTCTATAGATGTCACAACATCTTCCCTTGTGCTAGTTTGAACATGAACTCGAGATTCTTCAAAATTTTTAAGTGTGATTTCTTCTTATTCTTTACCACCCTTAGTCTCCTCATTAGTTTCCTCTTTCTTCTTCAATTTTCTAGCTTCATTGGCTACTTCTTGCTCTTTGTTAATTTCAGTTTCAGTGGGCTCTGAGACTGATTTCTCTGAATGTTCAATTGGAATTTCCTTGACTGATTTTTCTGGTTTTATTTCATTCTAGAATCATAATATCGTTCTTGAATCTTAGAGTTATTTTTTAGTTTACTTTAATTTCAAATCTACAGAACAATGTTACGATTTGTGAGTGGTTTGGTTTTATAGTTCAACATCTTGTAATGTCACAATGGTTTTGCACTACAACTCGTGTCTTTTCAATTTTGGTTATAACAAAATTTAGTTGTTATGATTTGCGTGGATGTAACTCAGTTAGATTTCTTTTTGTGTTGCAACTCCGTCGCTGCAACTCTGCTTGCAGTTGCACTTAGTGTGTATATTTTTCGATTCTCTCTAGGTTTAGTCTTTGTGATGTTGAATTGATGTTATTGGATTAATATTGAACAAACAAACACTTAATTGTTGAAACCATATACAATCTTCATTATACTCGAACAAGTTACCAATAGGTCATAGCACAAGTTTCAATTTCTACAAGTGTGATTTTAATTCTCACAAGTGTGATTTCAATTTCCACAAGTGTGATTTCAATTCTTGCAAGTGTGATCTCAATTTCTGCAAGTGTGATTTCAATTCTCGTAAGTGTGATTTCAATTTTTGTAAGTGTGATTTCAATTCCTGCAAGTGTGCTTTAATTTCTACAGAGCAACTTAGGATTTAGCATAAGTATGGTGACTTAAATAAGTATTATGAGTCTTTGAATTGTGACATTAAAGTGCTACAACATCATAGTCAAACATCGGTCTTCTTGCATAGATTGTGCACGATAGTTTGCAAGTTCCATACAAGCCCCAGATTGATAATTAAATGTCCAATTATTCATTTGCTTACTAAGTTAATTAGGAAGTAATTGAAAAGCCCGTCATTTTTGGTGTCGTTGTCGGTGAACTGTTAAAATAAAGTAGTGTTGTGCAGTTGTGTGGATTTTTTTTACTTCATTTTACTAGAATATATGTTATGATTCCTTTTTAGTAATTTATAGAATGTTTCCCTAAATTTTTTTTATGCCCAAGAGTAGATATCAACAAGGTAGATATTTTAGCTCTTCCAAAAACCCTCAAAAAACTAATAGTGCAAGTCAATCACAAACAAGGAAGGAGCATCACCAACCAAACTACCTATCACATACAATTAGTTCTCTTGCCAAAAAGAAGCTTGATGCATTCCCTCAGGAATCAAAGATTGTACAAGTATCTTTGCATATTGAGATCCTGTCATTTGAGGAACAGATAAACGAGCAATATCATCTAGAAGAGTTCCCTTTTCCCAAGGAACCTTGTGAAGCAGAGGACAACCCTCATAAATAAATGGCTCATGAGGTTGTTAAGGAGGAACCCACAACCTTCAGATTCCCAATCAAAGAAACAGATGAGGAAACCAAGATGAAAAAAATTCGTCACTCAATACTGCTAAACTTTTATGGGTTATCTAAAGAAGATCTTGATACCTTCCTCTTCGAGTTTGATGTACTTTACATAAGATACAACTATGTGAAAGACACCCAAAAATTAAAACTCTTTCCTACCACACATAAGAGCGTCGTGCTATGATTGTTCATGGGCCTCGAAAAGGACAACATCCGTTCATGGGACCAAATGACAAAGAAATTTCTGGACAAATACCAAGATTACTGCAAAGACAAGGAAAGAAGAGAGGAATTTTTCAAGATGATGCAACATGAAGACGAGAGCCTAGAAGACTATGTTGAGCGATTCACCTATAACTTGCAAAGGGAAAAAAAAGGAGACTTGGCCCCTGAAACACGACGTGTCTTATTTTTTAGAGGAATCCAAGATGATTGTATAGAACTCCTCGGCCTTATGGGTGGAGGATATGTCTCTCAGTTAGAATACGATATCATCTTGGAACTTTGTTGTAAGTACTCTAGAGGCACATCTAAAACGAGCAAAGGGCCAAGAGATATATTGGCAAGAACAAGAAAGACTATTGGAAGTGGAGTAACGAGGGCATAAATTGGCAACATGTTAGAGGACTTTAAAACTGACATACTTAGTTACCTAAGATCTCAACTGGATACATTGCAGACAAAAGAAGAAGCAAGAAGAAAAATAATGAGCATTAGCTATCTTTTTCCCAAGGTGCAAAACAAAGCATCCGAAAAGGGAGTGTTCGTTGGATCATATTGAGCTTTGTGGAATATGTAGTCAGGACCATGTTACACATAATTTTCCATCATTGCCCGAACTTAATGCCATCCATCAAAAAGCTTAGGAACCAGAACAATTGTGCTACATCTCTCAAAAGTGCCCCTGTAGCCTAAACCTTGAGGTATGATCCAAGACTAATCACAACATTTCAATTCATATTAGACTAACCCTTTAATGGAATATGCTTCCCAACCATGGGGTATGGCAACTCAATAATGGGTAGCTCCTCCTCCTAATCAACTATGGAAACAAGGTTGGAGAAGTCCCATTATGGGAGGACCACAACAACCTATGACACAACCACCCATGCAACTTCTTCCTCCACCCCAGATGCAAGCATCTACATCCACCCCTCCTCGACTACAACTCCCTGCACAACCCATGCCTAACCCAAATAACGAGAGGTCATCCCAACCAACACAAGTTGTCGGACTTGCAACCTACCCAACTTACTCCATCTCTTCCCTGGACTGTAACAATATTCACCTTAGATATGGGAAGACTCTAACTAAGAACCAAATTTAGATTAGTATTGAAAATCTAAATGAGGAGGCCCCAAGTGAAGAATCAAAACAAAAACAATCTTAGGAACCTTTAGAAACTGAAAATTCCCACCTTGCACTTTGGGACCCACCCTATCTCGAAAGGCTAAATCAAGACAAACCTTCTATACAACCCAAGTTTCATTTCTTAGATGAACTCAGAAATGTGCATGTCAAAATACCATTATGTCAAGCAATTAAGGATGTAACTATTTATTCAAAAGCGGTACAAGAAATTTGTTTGAAGAAGCCTGGTAGGAAACAAAAATATCCTCAAACTGTTCACGTCATGGGGAAACAATCAAACCTAATGATGGGGGGAGTTCTCAGCACTAAATATTCTAACCCTGGCAGTCCAGTTGTTAATGTGCAAATCAATAATACACTTATTAGTAACACATTAGTTGACTTAGGGGTTTCCATCAATGTTATGATACACAAGACCATGCAAGCCTTATGACTTACAGGCCTTACAGGAACCCCCACAATACTTCAACTTGTTGATAGATCCACCATTAAACCAGAGGGAATTCTAAAAGATGTAGTGATCTCTATGGATTCATGGGAATATCTCACTGACTTCATGGTCCTACAACCTAAAACCTCTATGGGCAGGTATCCTCTAATCCTGGGATGACCATGGTTAGACACTACCGATTCCTATATCGGTTGTCGGTCAGGAAACATGATTATTTCCCACGGGACATCCACCAAACAATTAACTATTCACCCTCCTGCCAAACCCAACCTAGAATTAGAAACACCACTTTGGGTTTATGGAGAAGAAATTGATGAAAAGGGGGAAGCCTATTAAGTCCTATCTATAGATCAATACCTAGCCATGAGAGATAAAACATAGTATGACAAAATTAATGACTTTATAGCCTCCTCCTCTTTCTCAAAAAACACACATCTTCTTGAGCATATTATGAAACTAGAAACTCCACTTTCTTTAGCTTCAACAAGCATCTCACCGATTGAACACGAACTCGTACAAGAAAAATACCAAGGATCCCTCGTAGAAACCATATAAATTGTTCCAGGGAAAACCTTGAAAATCAACCAAGGAATAACCGAGCAACAAAAAGAGTGATTGGTTCAAGTATTGCAGAAGTATAGTGATGCCTTCCCCCAAGATTACTCTGACATGAAGGGGATCCACCCTAACCTATGTAGTGATCTCTAAGGATTCATGGGAATATCTCACTGACTTCATGGTCCTACAACCTCAAACCTCTATGGGCGGGTATCCTCTAATTCTGGGATGACCATGGTTGGCCACTACTGATGCCTATATTGGTTGTCGGTTAGGAAACATGATTATTTCCCACGGGACATCCACCAAACAATTAACTATTCACCCTCCTGCCAAACCCAACCTAGAATTAGAAACACCACTTTGGGTTGATGGAAAATAAATTGATGAAAAGGGGGAAGCCCATCAAGTCCTATCTATAGTTCAATACTTAGCCACGAGAGATAAAACAGAGTATGCCAAAATTAATGACTTTATAGCCTCCTCCTCTTCCTTAGAAAACACACATCTTCTTGAGAATATTATGAAACTAGAAACTCCACTTTCTTTAGCTTCAACAAGCATCTCACCGATTGCACACGAACACGTACAAGAAAAATACCAAGGATCCCCCGTAGAAACTATAGAAATTGTTTCAGGGAAAACCTTGAAAATCAACCAAGGAATAACCGAGCAACAAAAAGAGAGACTTGTTCAAGTACTGCAGAAGTATAGTGATGCCTTCCCCCAAGATTACTCTGACATGAAGGGGATCCACCCTAACCTATGTACACATCATATATATATATATATTAAGGAAGGAGTCTGATGCATTCATCAACCTTAGCACCGGATGAGCCCAACAATGAAAGCCATAGTCAAAGAAGAGCTACAGAAATTGCTTACGACTAACTTCATCTATCCCATTTCTAATAGCCAGTGGGTGTCCCCTCTTGTTATGGTACCGAAGAAAAATGATAAATGGAGAATTTGTGTAGATTATCGAGAATTGAATAAAGCGACACATAAAGATCACTTCCCATTACCATTTATTGACCAGGTCCTAGACATGCTCCCAGAAAAGAAGTATTTTTCTTTCCTCAAGGGCTTCAGTGGGTACAACCAGATCCAAATCACCCCTGAAGACCAAGAGAAAACAACGTTCACCTGCCCTTGGGGGACATTTTCCTACCGTGTTCTACCATTTGGGTTATGCAACGCCCCGACCACCTTTCATCGAGCCATTATAGGTATATTTTTCAATCTTGTTCAGGACTACATGGAAATATATATGGATGATTTTACAACATATGGGGACGAATTTGATGAAGCATTAGCCAATCTAGAAAAGATGTTAATTAGGTGCAAGGAGTCAAATGTTTCCCTAAGTAATGAAAAGTGTTTTATTATGGAAACCGATGGCATCATACTCGGACATCACATCTCAACCAAAGGTATTCAAGTCGATCTTGAAAAAATAAAGGTAATACTAAATTTTCCAACTCCAACCTTGCATAAACAAGTACAAATCTTTATAGGGTATGTTGGTTATTATCGTAGATTCATTGAAATTTTTTCACATATTGCTCGTCCATTATTTGCTTTACTTAGAAAAGATATTGAGTTTGTATGGATAGAGACATGCCAACATGCACTTGATGAATTAAAATCCAAAGTATATGAAGCTCCTGTACTAAGAGTTAATGATTAGATCCTCTCGTTCCATAGTGCCATAGACGCATTCGACACCGCTATCAGAGCAGTCCTCAAATAACTCGGAGGAAAAGACCCATATGCCATCTACTATGTCGGTAAGAATATCTCGCCTACTGAATTAAACTATATGGTAATTGACAAAGAGTTTCTTGCCATTGTTTATGCAATAAACAAGTTTAGACACTACATCACTAGATATTCTATAATCTTGCATACTAATCATGTTACTATTAAATATTTAATGAACAAACCAATCGCAAACGACAGGGTCACTAGATGGTTGCCTTTATTGCAAGAATTTGATTTTACCTTTTTAGACAAACCAATGAAAGATAATGTAGTGGATGTCTTCCTTTCTAGAATAACATCTAATGAGAATGAACTTCTGGAAGAGGACCTTTTTCCAGATGAACACCTCTTTGCAATATCTACTAATTGACCTTGGTTTGCAAACATTGCTAACTTTTTGGCTACAGGTAAACTTTCACATTACCTGACCCCCAAGGAACGACAAAGTATAGTCAGGAAAAGTGAAATATTCTCATGGATTGATGGTTGCCTCTTCTACACTGGACCTAATTTGATTATCAGAAGGTGTGTACGAGAGGACGAATTTCATGAGATACTAGAAGCCTATCATGATGGGCCATGTGGGGGCCACTCTGCAGATAAAAGAACTGGTTACAAAATACTTCACAAGAGTATTACTGGCCCACACTCTTCATAGATTCCAAAGAATATGTGAAGAGGTGCGACAATTGTCAATGCATGGGTAGACATGTACAAATAGATGAAAGGCCACTACAACCAAATATGGTGTTAGAACCTTTTGACAAATGGGCCATTGATTTTTTGGGACCAATAAAACCCCCATCTTGTCAACACTCCTACATCCTTGTTTGCATATATGTCACAAAATGGATGGAGGCCTAGGCACTTCCAACAACAACCGAACAAGCAGTAGTATCATTTCTCTAGAGGAAAAATTTGTAAGGTTCGTGATACCATAGGAGATAGTGATCGATGGAGGATCTCAATTCACATCATGACTTGTTAGATATCTGATGGAAAACTACAAAATCAAGCACATGGTAACAACACCATATCATCCACATGAAAATGGACAGGTAGAGGGGACTAACAAGATCCTTGAGGAAATCATTACAAAAACCATCGGATTAAACCTAATGGATCGGGTCGATGGACTCTCTGAATCCTTATGGGCATACAAGACCACCTGGAGGACTACTACAAAATGCACACCTTATGGGTTAGTCTATGGGAATCGAGTACTACTGCCCAATGAAACATAGATTCAGACACTAAGGACAACATCACAACTTGGGTTGAAATCATCAGAGGCTCATAAACAAAAATTACTTCAAATCAATGAGTTGGACTAACTATGATAGGATGCCCTACATCGAGCTACAATAATACAACATCAAAGGGATAAATGGCATGATAAGTTTATCAAGAACAATAAGTTCAAAGCTGGAGACTAGGCATTATTATTCGATTCTAGGTTCAAAGATTTCACAGGAAAGTTTTGCACCAGATGGCTTGGTCCATTTCAGATTGACACAGTCTATGATAGTGGGGCCATCAAACTCCACACCATCGACAAAGACATGATTCCTCTGATGGCTAACATACATAGACTTTTCTTATATCAATGACCCCTATCAAAGGAATCCTTTTTAAGGAAAATTACAAATGGATGGCCCAATAGTGACTTGAAACTTGTTCGTGCTGGATAGTTTCTATTCCTGTTTCCAAATAAAAAATAAAAAGGAGTGAAAACCAGCTTAGCTAGCACAAAAAAAAGAAAAAGAAGAAAATAAAAAAAATCTACTCAAAATAAATAAGAAGGGCACTTCACGGTTTCGAGATGATTATGTCAGGATCCTTCTCAATAAAAACTTGTTTCTTTCTAATAATATTTTTTGCAAGACCCACAAGGGAGAATAACATTGCCACCATTTCCTGTCTCTGCAACTCCAATTGTTGTGATTCTCTTTGTTGAAACTCTCTCTGCTGCAATTCTCATTATTGTAACTCCCTTTGTAGCAACAATTTTCATCGTTGCAACACTTGTCGCTACAACTCTGGTTATCCCTACGATTCCCTATGCTGCGACTTGTGTGGCTACAACTTCTTATGTTGTAACTCTCACTCCTACAACTCCCCCACCACATTCATACCCTTTTTCCTGTTCCCTTGGCTGCTACTCCACCTGCAGCACCCTATTCATTTCGTCGATTCCATTCTCATCCCCTTCACTGCTATTCTACCTGTAGTCCTCCCACAATCCTACCAATTTCCCTTTTCCCATTCTCTTGATTGCAACTCCATTGTCGCCTTCCTTCATTCCACAAAACTCACAAATTCCATTTTCCCAAATCTTAGTTTGTTTTCACTACTGCGATTCTTATCGCAGCAACTCCGTTTGTAGCCTTTGTTCATCTTCCCACTTTTCACCCTTTTCCTACACCATCGATGTTGTGACTCAAATCCGTACCATATACCGTGTCATCTGTTTCAAAGCTTTGTCGTTGCAACTCTCGTTACTATGACTTCTTCCCCCTAAACAAGTTTCAACCATCTTGTTTCGAGTGTTGCAACTTTGTTGTTGCGACTCACATCGATGCAACTCTGCTCGCAACTTCACTCCATTTTTCCATTTTGCACCCACACCTTCTCCCTCCATCACCTATGCTGTAATTCATATTCCCACTATAAATATACACTATCACTGCTGCAGTTCTATCGCTACAACTCATGCTGTTGGGACTCCACTCGCAACACACGTTCTGAACAATGCTGTTCCTCCAATTTCGGTCAACGAAATCGATAACACCGACGTTGCAGTTCTAGCGAGAAATGTTGATGGGACTGCATCCTCCACCGTCAAGACTTTATTTGCACCATAGTCATACACCACTCAAGGTAAGTCATGCTAAGTACACGTTCCTATCTGAATTTGCAATAAATACATTCCAATTGCATGTGTCTAATCACTCCGTAAATTGCCACATCAAAACATTATTGCTATAATCATCACTATCATAACCACCACCCTTATCATTACAATTCTGAACTCACCACCCCATAATTCTCTTAGCTCTGCAAAACATGAACACTTAGAGTTAACAGAGGAAAGGAGCCATGGGTGGATCACTAATCTGTAGAGAGCTGACCAAACCAATGCTGCTAGAGGTTTATGACGACATTAGAGAAATCATGGGATGAGTGGGATGGATGGAGTATGTGTTCCGATTACAAGGCTACAATGATGAGATCATGCTAGAATTCACCATCAACTACACATCAAAGCACTCCATAGTCCTAGGAACACATGTGGAGATCACAAAGGAAACTATGGCCAAAGTCACTAGGCTACCTCACACAAGTGAGAGATGGTATAGTCGAAGGACTTCACACCTAGAAATTCCAAGACAGTTCCTTGAACTAGGGGAAGATTTAGTCAAGAAATGAATATGCTTCGACCATCGGTTATTACCTCACCCATGGGAAGATGTGACTGTCTTCATTCAATGTTACTTCACTTGCAAAGGACACTATGGCACTATTTACCTTCAACACATCCACTTGCTTGACCATCTACGCCATAACCGACTGATCAATATGTCATATTTTCTATTTAGGACATTGCAGATAATGACAATGCTTGTCCAAAGGGACAAGAACCCTAGAGAGGTTGTATCTCACCACGACCTCATCAAATTACTTGTCGAGCATGCATTGCAAAAAGAGGGCCGCACCTGGAATAATATAGTGCAACCACCCGTTCTCCTCAATGAAAATGAAATTGCTGCCCTTCAGGAAGCTAAGTAGGCAACACCTGCACTTCCGACTCCACAATAGACTACGACTACAATACCTCCATCAAACAACGAGGTTGCAAAAGAAACCCAAGCAAAAAAGAAGGGAAAAATCCCACCATGTGGCAACTCCAATAGAAGATTGGGACAATGATGTGGAGATAACATCTAACAAACTTCCCACAAAGAAACTTCAAGGGTTTACCAAAAGACCACCTCACGTGCCGAAGAAATGGGGGACAAAACACAAGGTTGCAACTCAGCGTAAGAAGAGAAAAACTGCCAAGCCCCAGGAGCTAGTCCATAAGGAAAACCAGGAAACAAAGGAAGCCAAAGCCTCCCCTACTACACAAGATAAATGAGAAAATTTATTTTTATAATAAATTATTGTAATATGACATTTTTTAGGTCACGATATTTTCAAGTGATCACTATTTGAGAGTGTATTGTCATTGGATTTAGATGGAGATAATTCAAGAGGTAGTCCATGCATTGTTGGTTGTGAGTTAGAATATGGATATCCACAACATTCATGCAAATAATTCAGAAGGAATGATCTATTGATGATGTAGAGATACATGGTTGATTAGCAAGCTATGCTACTTGAGAAACATTAATTGGTTATGGATTTAGCACTTAAAAATATTTTCCACCATAAGATATTGGTTAATGCGTAACGTAAGTATTTATAATCACTTTAGAAAAAAATCAAGGGATTAATACACATGAAATTCATACAATTTGAAATTCAAACGCTTTGAAATTCATACATTTATCAATATAAAATGTTGAAACAATGAGATTCATAAAAAACGAGCCATGAAATATATATATATATATTCAACAGTCTAAATTGTTCATTTTTAACAAAATGACAACTCATGGCCAATATACAAAGTGACAACAAGTGCCTTAATATAAAAACATCCGTATCGTGGCCTAGATACAAAATGTCAGTAGTTGGTCAATGAAATCATTGACCACTGCCACCCTCGCCACCCTCAAGAACATCCTGGAAATCAATCTTTCTTCTCTTGCTCGAGGAAGCACCTTGAGAGGTTCTAGGCCTGGGCATGCTTCGACGCTCTGGACACTACACAAAGAATAAACATTGTTATAAGTTTTTTTCCTCAATGTATTAATAAACATGCAAAATGATACTTTGTAATTTAATCTAAGACAACTCACTGCATATGCTACTGTCATTCGTGAGGGTGTTACCCTTCTCCACGACCCTAGTCTCTTTGCGATGCCACCCTGCATTAGTTACAAGGATCAAGTCAAGAAAATTAAACAAATATACGTAAAATCAAATTCATGAAACATAAAAAATTATCATCAATGCATTATCTCACAGTGAATATCTCAGGCCTCGATGGAGATTCATTGGTAGATGGAGCACTAAGTTGTACAACTTGCTCTAAGAAAACCTCTATTGTGGAAGTCTCGGTCGATGGGGCCGATGGAAATGTTGGGGGTGGGCTGCGATGGTCACCCACATGATGTACCAGTGATTGCAACTCCTTAGGCTTGGAAAAAGGTAACCCATAAGAAATGCCAATGCCCAGGTTCCTAGGGAGTGAAAAAGTACTATAGCTAGCAAATATATCTACAACCTGCATACATATTAATAAAATTGAACTATTAGTACCAACTAGTAAAATTAAAAAACATAAACACAAACAATTTTAGAATTATACGATATTTAACTTTATACATGATACCTATGATGCAGGTGACTTGTCCATCCTATATGGACAGTCCTGACATCGTCTACTCCCAAATCCTGTAGAAACATGAGAACACTAAAAATTTGAGTACGCCATAAAATAAAGAAATGACTAAGGTGAATTTATCATATGTGACACATACTTGAGTGTGAGGTGCACCCAATGAACATGCAACCTCTATTGCTGCATCAGTGTTGGGGCTAGGCATTGATGCATCCATTGGTGTAGAGGGTCTACTGCTAAGACGTAACAGTTGCAAAACAATATACAATAAAATATCAATGTAAATACACATAATACAAAATAAATATATAACGATGAAGAACATAAAGAGGGTTACGATACTAACTTCCTCCATGAAGCTATGCTATCCACAGGGCTCTATAGGCATATAGCATGTCTGCCTGCAGCTTGAGAATCTGTGAGGTTCACATGGACGGATTCTATGTCCATGTGCCCTCTCCTCACTGTAATCTTCCGTGCATATTGAACCTCCAACTCCTCTATCAGTGTTACTAGCAGGCACCTCCAGCCCAGATAGCGCAACAAAACTACTGTGTTGCACTAGGCTACGAGTCAATGATGAAATGACTAGCTTTACATGTTGCAAGCTCTCTAGAACAGGAGGATGATGAGTAGGGGGGTCATGCCTTCGCCTAGGGGGACAAGGACCTAACATGGGGTCGTGCCTGTCATGCTCTTGGTCTTGTATGGACCCTAGACCCACTTCCCGAAATTCTCCAATGTCAAAGTAGTTGACATGCTTACCCATAATTTTCTCATAAAATATAAGGGCACCTCCCTGTTATTGCGTGAAGGTTTATAAAAAACCATATACCACCTATCCATCCAATTTTGACTAATCTGGGGATGGATGCTTCAGTCAATGGAGATGTGTTTCTTGTTCAATGGTAGTTCTTGTCGAGTTCTAGGATCCCTAAAAATAGACAATATTTGTGGTTTTGAAATGCCTAGCTCTTTCACTTGGTTTCTGTCCAAACCAATGCTGTAGTAGTCATACATTCTTTCCTTATAATCAGAAATATAGGTCAATTTCTATTGCACTTGCAATGAAATTCACAATGATGTCCAAAGAAGTGGACAAGGAGACTATGATGGGCTCTCTAGTGTCCTTGATTGTTCCTCAAGGGTTCTTAATATAGCCAACCCCTCTTCAATTTGAGTGTTTACATTAGGTGATTGGGGTGGGTTGGGGTTTTGATCTTCTTAGTTTTTTTCTGAGTAGTTTATATTGTCTCCAAGTTCCATTATATTATATACGCTGCAATTTAAAAGTCATAGCATCTAAATTATATTGTTTTTTTAATTAGAATACAAAATTATAATATTTTTTTAAATTTTGAATTTTGGAAGAAAAACAATATGCGTTATTAAGAACTAACACACTTTCTTTCTAGTATGCGTTCCTATTGCATGGCTTGCCACTCTTTTGGCCATGAACTTCTTGGGTCAAAAATGTTTTTCATAATCAATTAACACTTTCGCCAAGAGCCGAGTGTTAGGTGTTCCGATTGACAGTTTAGTTATCACGGATTAAAATCTTTCAGTGGGTTAAGGATCTGACAAGTCTCAACCAATGCCTTGAAAGCCTATCTCCATATCGCAGTCAACTGAGAAATGAAAGAGGATGATAAGTG
>JASDQU010438951.1:9791-26561 GCA_032191745.1 Picea mariana | reverse complement strand
ATTCATCTAATTTACATTAATGATAACTAAATACTACCATATATGACAATCATTAATCTAGAGTCAAAATCTAAAGAGGTATTCTTATTACCCAACCATGCAAATTCAACCCTCGAAAATAGCCACCATCCCTCTTGCTTTTACTAGCTATTGTCTTCCCCACATCCAATAATCATTAATTCAAATACTCAACAATAAGGGATTGAGAAATGAAGTTCAATTGATCATGGGAAATGTAAGTATCTCCACTAGGGATATGGATGCTCACTAGTATTAGAGCAAGCCCTGTGGTGTCGAGGTGACTCCATCAGGGTTATAGACACTCATTGGCAACATAACAACATCGTGAGGTTTGATGTGCTAGCCTGGGAAAAATCTTGGAAAACCTCTCAGCTATAAAACATGGAAGTTATGGCTTCCAATTTCAATGATGAGTAAGGATTTATTAATCTCATGACTTGCCTTTGTTTGAATTGGTAAATGACTTAGGTTGGGGACATGGTGATTATAGACTTATTAATTGAACAAAGATTTGTGGAACTCACTTTTGAAGCCAATGTAATCCTAAAGATAAATGATGGAAATTTCTCTTAGAATTTTAAATATAACATCAATTATTTTGCAGAGATTCATGACTTCTCCCTGTGTGTCACCAATTGTCGATTCCTCACCAACCCCCTAGGCCACCGACTTGGAGGATGCTATTTACATTTTAAAATCAAGTTATTTTTTTCTTCAAATTGTTATATTTTCCTTGACCTTATACTTTTGATCTTAATCACTAATTTTTATTTTTTTTCTCTGATGATTGGATTGATTCTTATTGGATGCATGCTTGATTATTTTTCTTCATATTTATTTGTGGAATTTGCATTACTAAGTAGGTTGCATCCCAAATTCATTGCTTCTGCATTCGTCACATTCCATGTATTATAAAATTTTCTTTCTTGCATCCCTTGGATTTGAATGGATCTAACCTATGTTGAAACATTTCCAGCTTTTTCTAGTCTTATCAAATAATTTGTGGACCAGTGGTTGGATCATAACTATTTTTGAAAATCAATTGGTGTTCTCCAAGTGATGGGTGTTGAGGTCTTCTGGATGACAATTGGAAATTTTCATTGATTAAAATATTTCGGTGGGTTAAGTATCACACTAGTCTTAGTGAGCATCTTCAATCATGTACAACAAAGATGCAATATGAGTAGACAAAATCCCATTCAAGAAAAACCTCATTTTAACCAATCCTTGGAATTTTATTAAAAAATGCCTTGGAGCATAATTTTGGGCACTGATTGAATTGATATTTAAGGTGTCAAAAGAGGTTGCTTGTAGGTTTTCAGGCATTACAAACTCAACATAAATCTCATAATCCATGTTGAGGTCCACAGGGATGTAAACATGTAATCAAGTTCCCCTCATGCCAACAAGACAATCAAACATTGCAGGGCACAAAAGAGATAGAGTTGTGTGTTGAGGCTAATAACTTCCCCAAGTTCCTCCTTTTGTTACAGAACTTAAGAAAAAATTAGGAACCCATCACGAAATTTGAAAGTTTTGTACTACACATCATGACACAACGTAGAAATATATTGAAAATGCACCATATTCCAATCAAACAAAAAGAGAAGAAATAAATTGACATTTTGCCAAATCGCTAGAGACCCAAACTCTGGAAAATTTCAGTCCTTGTGATGGTGTGCAATAGTTGAAAGTTTGAAATGTTTATTTGATTTCAAAAGGAAAAATTTGAAAGATATCACCCATGCGATAAATCACATGAAGGAAAGGAGCCTGAGTGACTATTTACAACACATTCTAGAATCTCTTTCTCATTTGAAAATTTTAAGAGTATTCAAATGGATTTTGGGAGAAGATGAAGGTCACTATCTCATTGCAAGTATTATGACTTAGAGAGTGATATAGGTTTGACCTGATATAGGACAGAGCAAGGTTAGCTCAAAAACCTTGGCACCATTGACATATTCCAAAAGATAATATTGCACTTAAGGGTGCAAAGGGATGTTGTTAACTTCATCGTGATAGACAATCCTTATCTCGATTACAGATTCTGTCCATCCAACGGGCATGGAGCAAAGTCAACGGTTGAATTTTCTCCATGTCCGTTGAATGGATAAAATATACAATCGAGTTAAGTCATAGTGGACATCAAATCCAACGATTTTCTCCTATATTCCAACTTTGAAACCCAAGTTGCATATTTTCCATGGCTTATTGGTATTTGTTAATGACAATCCCACATGCAATTGGACGAAAATATCATACAAAGCGAACGAGAAATAACAAAGGATCTAGGAAAATGACATGCTTTGGAGAGAATATCAACGATGGTTGCAACCTCTTCATCATTGGCATTGGTGTTCAAATATTTTTGGAGGACAAGGACATCAATTTGCTACAGTTAAATAAAGTCAAAGACTTTCCTATAAAAATTCCAAGGATATAATTGCATGCAATTTTAATATTTCAAGAACATTCATATTTTCCAATTTTGACTTGTGCTCAAGGGGAGCCTCTATAAGAACATGGATAGAATTTCCAAATGCATTACCTTGAGTCAACATTGGGCTTAATGATAGTAAACAAGCTCGACATATGGCTGAGAGGAGGACAACCAAGGGCATACAAAAATAAGGTGAGTGCCAAGGAGTCTTTATAAAATCCTTTTAGAGATCCCTTGAAACCATGATAAAAAATAATGAGAGGGAGTTAATCTCACCATATTTCCCCTTCGTTTAGTAATGTTTATTTATTTTTGAAATCTCATTAAAATTATTTATTGAAGTGCATAACGAAATCAATCATACTTTTTCACTTATGTGCATGGTAAAAGGAAGGGTATTATATGGGGTTCAAAATTGTAAGGATATAAGTCCAAACCCAAAAGACCTCCAAATACAACATTAGAGTCCAAGTACCATAAAACTTATCATTTACCTTTTATTTTAACATTTCCATTTCTAATATATCGTCCCTTCACACTTTCAAAAGGTCAAGAGAGGAAAAAGATAAGTGTTAAAAGGAGGCACATTTTCTCTTTTGTAAAGTCAATTGACAAAAAGGGCATCACATTTTCTCTTTTGCAAAGTCAATTTGCAAAAGGGGCATCACATTCTAGATAAAAAAACATAGTTATTTAAACCAAGTGAAATTTTTCATAGTAAAAGAAAGGCATCTTCAGAAGTAAATTGAGAGAGGAAAGCTTCTTGAAAAGGAAAAGGAATAGTTTTAACATCAATGCAAAGAAATTGTTTATCTTCTAAGGAGAGATGCATTACTAAGATGAAATGGAATGGGGGATGGGGTGGAATTTTGGCTCTTGAATCTTTCATGTACTTCTTCTAAAATTTCTAATGAGAAGAAACCACATTTGGCCAAGGTATTTTTTTGGAGAAAATGGATCTCTATGCTATAGATGTTGTGGACTATTCTTGGTATTTGATGAGCATTTGGATTGTTGTAAGGATGTATTTTACATTATAGACTGCTCTCATGTGTATAAATTTAACATTATTATTTCTATTTTTTTGGAAGTGTTTTTCTAAATATGTAAGTATAGAGATGTAACTAGTTGTTTAATACCAATCTTTTCTAGGTTTTACAACCATTTATTCATTTCCCATCTTTATTTTCTTAGTCCATTGATTGTTGGGCATAATGATGGTGATATGTTTGGTTTTGTGTTTGCTTCATTGTTTTTTATGTCTAGATGCATGCATCTTAGATTATCTCCTTTCGTTTTATTATATTAAAAAACCCTAAATTAGTAATGGTTGCTAGGACATAATTCAGATGGGTTCCCTACACTAAATGAAGAGTGATCTAATTGGGACTTCTCATTGAGGTGAACCCCTTGTTGTTGAGTGGGACATTTTGACCCTTCAACAACTCCGTTGTTACAAACATCAAAATAATTATAAATTCTATAGTTTTTGAGCATTTATAAGTTGAGAGAACCATTCTAATGTGATTGGAGCATTATTTCCCGTTGGAAAACTTTTTTGTTTCGTCCAAAAAGGTTTTCATTTTCCCAAGATATGACCATTTTGATCAAATTTGGAGGTATACAGTTTCATTATGGGTTTTAAAATCTCTTCCATTCTATTTTAATATTTCAATTCATTTTTTCTATTATTCTTTCCAATTTGCTCCTTTTATGGTCTAAACATGCTCTTTGTCATGTGCCTTATGTGATCTTAGTAAATCAGAAATAGAGAAGAAAGTGTTTTCTTTTTTGCGTATGCCCTTTTCCTTGTGTTGTCTACAATCTTGACAAATAAAAAACAGAGAAAAAACTTGAATTTTCTAGGTAGACTAACCAAGATCTAACCTCGAGCCTATAAAGTTTTTGATTTTTTTTGAAAATTTTGTTTATTTTTGTATGCAATTGTATTGGAGTTTATTTGAAACAAAAAAAAAGTTTTTGGAGTAAGCATGCCCTTCAAGACAACAAGTAAAAAAAAGGACGCTCCCACTTCTTCTTCCTAACATTTGTTATATATTTCGTATTAGTTCACTTGGTTAAATGTTACTTTATCAAATTAGAGCTCTTGAGTTCAGGTCTTTCTTTTCATTAAGTTATTTTTTGAAAAAGTTCATACGACTTTAAGTTATAACATAACTTTATTGTAAAATATATTTCACTTAAATGATAAAAAAATCATTCATAAAGTAATTTTAATGTACTCTTTAAAATTAATTTTTGCATGCAACTTTAAAGTTATAAAATAGCTTAATTGTAAAAGTGATTCTCACTTATTAGTCCCTGCCGTAGGCATAGAGGGACTATAGCGATCAATAATGCGTTGAGTACATATTACTTTGTCCTTTGACCCAAAATATTTGCACAATACCTATTGTTGGAGCTATGGAATTAAAAGCATATATTTTTATATAATAAAAAGTAACATATATGTACTGCTCTGATTGGATAAGAGATTGGAGGTCTTATTGTCGGCTTCGCTATTCCAAATGTACTATATGGAAACATATCCAAACTTTTTCTCGTAGACATTATTTTTTAATCATATATTTTTCCTCTATATTGGTTGAAGGTTGATTAATGCTAGCATTAGTTCGAATGTTTGTATTAGCATTTTCTGCTAGCCGAATATATCCGTAAGTTTTGATATGTACTAAGCATATTGAAATGTTTTGATATCCAAGCTTTGTAGTAATTGAGAATTCCAAAGTGTATAGCGTCTTTGGCGGATGTATATTTGTTGAAATGTATTGACACTTATTTCAAGATGCCTCAATAGGCCTGACATCGTAAATGTTTACATGACACAACATCCTCCAACACCCCTGACAACTTAAATGTTTGCATACCGCGAGGTCCTTAGACAACCTGATACTCTTAAATGCTTATGTAAATACGCTTCTCGGAGTACATTTTTCCTTGAAATTTTCTATACACTTACAGTGAATTTGCACAATCTTGTTTGTCCACCGCCAGTTTAATAGCCATTGTATGTTTCATCCTTGTTCTACCATTGAAGCTACATACATTGTTTACTGGTTCGGTGAGTGCTTCTTCTTCGCTCGTTTGTCGGTTGCTGCCATTGTATGCTTCATCTTCATAATCGTTGAAGCTACATACATTGTTTACTGGTTCGATGAGTGCTTCTTCTTCGCTGGTTTCTCGGTTGCTGCTTGTTGTTGTTTCGCTCGTGATTTGACCTACGCTTCTGCATTGCATCGTTTCAGAGTAAGTTTGGATGCCATAGTTTCATTTTGTATTCCTTGTTTGTTGTTCAGTGTTTGCAGTTTGCAAGTAGAATGTTTTCTTATTTGTAGTTGCATGTTCCTTGTATGTTTCATGTTCCTTCTGTGCTTGGGCTGCAGTTTTGTAACCGTTGGAGATGCATATATATTGTTCACTGGTTCGGTGGTTCTTGCTGGTTCGTTGGTTCGTGCATTGCTGGTTCTGTTTGTTTGGCTGGGGTTTGCGCTTTGGGGCCCTGGGGGTGCAGTTCATCCTATTCGTGCTATCTTGCTGGTTTGGTCCTTGCTGTTTTCTTTTGTTTGATTCGACCTTGTAGGGTAGGGGTGCAGCGACGGTTGTTGGAGATTTTTTTTTTTTTTTTGGATTATTATTGTTTATTTGGGGAGCTTTACAATGTTCATCCCCTGCACACATGAGTCGACATGTAGTTGTGTTATTTTCCATGTCTGTCGAGGCTGATATATGTTATTCTGTGAGATTTTGCTGCTGCTCCAATCCTGCCATGAAAGAAAATAGTTGCAAGCAAAATTGTTCGAGGATTGCATGTGAAGTTACAATATCCGCTGTTTTTTTGTTGGAATAAAGAATATGTATGCAGGCTACATTTATAAACCATGTATGGTCAGATGTGAGGATATGACATTGCATGTTTTTTCTCCTCTACATAGACTGGTGTGCGCACGATACAATTTGTGTTGTGCTTGAGATATGATATGTGCAACAAAGATTCTGCAAGATTATATTTTCATGTCTGGAAGCATGTCTGGGTGGTTTGCCACGAAAATCTGAGAACTTGTATCATGGGCACAATAGTCTGTGTAGAGGATAAAGAACATGGTTAAAGGGAATATCTGGATAAATTGCCAGGGAAAACCAAAAATCGTTTAGCTACGACCATGCAATTGCGTGATATTTTGTGCCTTGTAATATATTTTGGGCAAGGAATAAAAATCTAAACGTTTACAACCATGGATAGAGAAGCACAAAGGTTCGTGTTTATGCCTTTCTAGACTGTTCGTTGAGTTAGTTTTGTTGTATGTACACATTGCTTGTTCTTTGATGAATACCAGCTTCCATTGATGTTCATTGAATTTTGCGCGTTCCCACATTGAAAAAAACATAGTAGCTGGATAAAAGGAGGGAGTCTTGATTGCATCGGCTGAAGAGGATATGGAAAGGTGCAAGCTTGTACTGTTATTTCATATTGCGCTATTTTGTATTTCATTTATGGTCTGTATGTATGTTAAACTAGTTGCGTGACTTCCTATATGGTAAGTTATCTTGGTTACATGCGTCATACTAAGCTAGTTCATGTCCATTGTGTTTGCGCTGCATTGCTACATTTAAACAAACAAAATGGCTGGATAGGATGAAGGAATCTTTGGCGGGTAAATAAACCTATTTATTTTTCTTTTAGATGTCTGTCTTCATACTAACTTTCCTTTGTGTCCATTGCATCTTCGGGGTTGCTGCCTTAGAAAAAACAAGTTGCTTGGACAGGGATATGAATTCTTATGTGCAACAACAAAGGATTCCGTGGTACAATCTTCTAAAAGGTATACCAAGTGTGTTGGTAAGTTAAATATACAAACTGGGTGGGGTATATAATATTAGACTTGAAAACGATGACTTCACAGTAATGGGCCTTTCTTCTCTCCCTGTTTCTACTTTTCCCATTATCTATTATCCCTTTTGTTTTCTAATTCATCTGCCTAGTGTGCTTTCCGAAAATTCCTTCGTGCGCCGGTTGGAGGACTAACAGATTGACATATGCGGTCCTTCTCCTACCTTATTCCATAGTTACCCACTTTCTCGATTGCGGGGGCTAGGCTGGAAGATTGAAGATTGGTGTCCCGCTCTCACGTCCTGTTTACTGTTAAACATTACTCTAGTTAAAAAATTCAGATGCATACAATTTTTCGGTTATTTGGTCGTTCCGATGGACAATATACAATGCATATGCTTGTTTAGTCCTGATGTTCATTTTCACATGCTTGCATCAGAAAAAGTTGGACTAGTGACACGACCATGAGCAGTCAGTCATCCCAAACATGGACAGACCGACAAGGCCAAAGGTAAAGATGCATACGCTCTGCTCTTACTATGTTTACTAAACAAATTTCCTGGGCTGTATATTCATCTATGGCATGGTGGATATGCTGATGCCATCTGCAATACATGGTTTGCAGCTCGCAAGAGGTATCAACAGGTACAAGTGAGACACCGAACGTGCTGCATGTTCCGCAGACTAAGAGGTGTGCTTGCGAAACTGTGGCTCCATAGTTCACCAAAACTATGTGTGTACTTGTAGCACACTACCATTTACTTTAGTTTTCCTGTTCAAAAAATGTCATCAGGTCTAGAGTTGTGACATCCAAAGTACTGTCAATAGAGGGCTTGAACAACCACCAAAGTGGACAAGTGTTCGTTGGGGACATAATGGTTGTCTATAGCACCTACTTGGACAAGGAAAACAAAAGTAGATCCATTATGCGTGCTGGCATGACAGACAAGGACGCCATGATGACAGTGACACTGAATGTTCCTCCACAACTTGTCTAGAAACATGCATAAAATATATTGTCGCGTAATGGGATATCCATTACAAATTTTAATATATTGCCCAAAACAGTGAATGGCCGTGGTGATTACGATCGAATTATTTCGCTCAACGAAACAAGCATTGTGAAAAAAATTACCGCTGTTTGTTCAGAATATCGCTTCGTCCCAGACTCGACTATCAACCAGCTTGCACAAAGCACTGATATTTACCCAATTAGAACGATTGGGGCTGCTATCACATTGGCAATAAAATTTGGCTCACAACACATTCTCCATATAAAGGACGGGGAGTCAGACAACGACAAGGCAATGATACTTCTTTTTATATTCAGTTTTGTCCTTTACTTTCGCATCTGCATGTATGTTGGATAAGTTACACAAATATTGCACTTTTCCATGTTGCAGTTACAATTGTTCGATACGTATTCAGATTTGTTTTCGTCAATAGAACAACAATTTCATAGAGGGTAGATTCCACTTATGTTGTTCAAAAATATAACAAAGAAGAGGGATGCTAGAGAAAGGATCTTTTGGACAACCCAGGCAACGTTTGTAATAGAGTTGCGAGCAGATATAGTAGAGGATCTGAAGAAACTAGCTAGCTCTACAATTGTTGTGCGTATACATCCACAAAATCATCCTCACTTTGCTTATAGAAATAGCCTTCAACAAATTTCTGCGCCTGNGGTGCAGTTGTGTATTATATTCTTCAATGTAATAATCCCTTTGCTCACTTTCCCAGGTTGAAGGTCTTTTAGTTGCAACCAATGTGTACTCGACCCCCTTTGAGCTTGCATGTGCAAAATGAAATTCCCCTACTTCTGCCTCCGCTTTGATAAGTGATGATACGATTGATTGTCTGTGATGCGGTGAAAAATGTCCATATATATATGGAAATTGCGTCAATGCTGTTATCCAAACCGTGGGCAACACAACCGTGCATTGTACGCTTAGGCAGCCTATGTTATACAATGTGCTTCCTGAGTTGGTAGAGTTTTTGTATGAAACATATCTACATAAAAAAGGCAAGCAATGTCTACATGTTGCAGCACCTTCGGATATAGAGCAAATTCACCTTAAATGAGGACAATGCAATTTTTCATATCAGCTGAAGAAGCGGAAAAAATAAAATATATCAAACTTTGGCAGGAAACGAAAATACCTCACGTGTCTCTGTAATATTTGTTCAACATCCAGATGAATGTTCGTTGGACTTGGTCCATATTTCTGTAATCCCCATATATCACACGGCCCCAGTTATTTCCTACTGGGAACATATACCAGAAGCAAGATAAAATGAATGCGACGATGTCTTTTCTTTGTATATCAAATTGTTTGGTGCAAAGGTCGATGGGTTCTGCTCTATGGAACCTTCTGGAAACTTGCTTGCGGCCTGTTTAAATTATGTTTGGTTCTTGGTTATCTGCTTTGTCTGTCAATCTGTATACCATGGAACTCCAACTGTTCTTTAGAGGACACAGAACAATATAATTGAATTTTTTAGCCAGCTGGGACGCAGATCCACCTGATAATTTCTATGGTGTTGTGATGCAAATGTACTATGTGGCTTGCTTTAGCAGATTTCCTTGATTGATGAAATTGGTCAAATTATCGTTATGAAATAATTTTAAATCAACGAATATATAGTGTGCGAAGTGCAACTGTCCTATCATACCAACAAGAGGTTCTTAAAATTCAAATTGGTCGTTGTTTTGCCATCTTTGCTTATTCGCTGAACTTGGTAAAATTAATATCCTGGAATAATTTGAATGAACGAATAATAGTTAATATTAATAATTTAGTATTTGACAATAATGTTTTTAGATAAAGTTAGATAGGATGAGCATCCCTAAACAATTGCAATCTTGAACCCGCCAAAATTTGGTCCTTGTTGTTTTCTCTTGTTTGATTCGACCTTACAGGGTTGGGGTGAAACAACAGTTGTTGGAGCTTTTATTTTTCCTTTTTTTTGGATTATTATTGTTTATTTGGGGTGGTTTACGGTGTTCAGCCCCTGCACCCACGGGTTGACATGCATTTGTGTTATTTTCCATGTCTGTCGAGGCCGATATTTGTTATTCTGTGAGATTTTGCTGCTGCTCTAGTCCTTCCATGAAAGAAAATAGTTGCATGCAAAACTGTTTGAGGATTCCATGCGAAGTTACAATATTATTTGTTTCTAAAAGTACATGTTTACTATGTATTGCTCGTTTGTCCCAAAACTTTTATATCAGTCGCCTGACCAGATTCTACAAAATTTCTCGTCTAATTAAATTCTGCAATATCAAAAATTAATATTAATAATTTAGTATTGAAAATAATGTTTTTAGATATGTTAGATCGTTGATAGGGATTAACATCTGTAAACGATGGCATTTTTAGATAGTTGATCAGGGCCTTTGGGTGCTATTTGTAGGACACAGAACAATAAAACCTCAATTTTTAGCCCACCAGGCCGCAAACCCACCATCCAAAAAGTTCTTAAATATGGAATAAGGAATCCGCATATGCTGTATAAAATCTCATATCCATACTTCATAAAAGTACATGTTTACTATGTATTGCTCATTTGTCGGAAAACTTTTATATCAGTTGGTCCACCAAAATGGACAAACTTCATCATCTACTTAAATTCTACAATATCAATATGTAATATTAATAATTTAGTATTGAAATTAATGTTTTTAGATATGTTAGATAGTTGATAGGCATTGCCATCCGTGAACAATGGAAAATTTGAACCCGCCAACCCTCGAGTCCATATGTCAATTTTCATATCGCGGAAGTCTGAGTGCTATTTGGAAGATACATAACAATGAAAGTGCAATGTTCAGCTAGCCATGCTGAGAGCCCCCGATAAAAAAAAGTTGCTAAATATTGAACGAGGGTTCAACGTATGCTTTATAAAATATATTGTCCATACTTTCTAAAAGTACATGTTTACTATGTATTCCTCGTTTGTCGGAAAACTTTTATATCAGCTGCCCGACCAGATTGCAAAAAACTTTCTCGTCTAATTAAATTCTGCAATATCAAAATTTAATATTAATAATTTAGTATTGAAAATATTGTTTTTAGATATGTTAGATAGTTGATAGGGATTTACATCTGTAAACAATGGCAAACTTGAACCTTCCATCCCTTAAGTCCATCTGTCAATTTATATATCGTGAAACTCTGAGTGCTATTTGGAGGACAAAGAACAATGAAATTGCAATGTTGAGCCAGGCAGCCCATAGGTCCGCTTGTCAATTTGTATATCACGAAATTGTGGGTGGTGTTTGTACAGCGTGGAGGAATAGATGCCAAATTTTCAGCCTGCCAGCCCAATTTAGAAGGATAAGGAATTCACATATGCTCTATAAAATCTCATGTCCATACTTTATAAAAGTACATGTTTACTATGTATTGCTCGTTTGTCGGAAAACTTTTATATCAGTCGGTCCACCCAAATTTGAACCCACCAGCCCTTGAATCCATCTATCAATCTACATATTGCGGAAGTCCGAGTGCTATTTGGAGGAGACGTAACAAAAAAATTGGAATGTTGAGCTAGCTCCTCCTATCAATTTGTATATCACATAAGCCTGAGTGCTATTTGTAGGACACAGAACAATAGAGACTCTATCTTCGGTCCGCCAGGCCAAGAACCCGCGATCCAAAAAGTGCGTAAGTATGGAATGAGGGAGGGATCCACATATGCTCTATAAAATCTCATGTCCATACTTTATATAGAGACTCATGTCCACAACTCGGCATGTCGATTTGTATATCGCGGAAGTCTAGGTGCTATTTGTAGGACATCGAACAATAGATACTTAATTTTCAGCTGCCAGGCTACAAACCCGCGATCCAAAAAGTGTCTGAGTATGGAATGAGGGATCCGCATATGTTCTAGAACAATATAAATGCAATGTTCATCCAAGAAGCCCATAGGTCCTCCTGTCAATTTGTATATCACAGAACACTGGGTGTTATTTGTAGGACACAAAACAATAGAGACTCTATTTTCAGCTCGCCAGGCCGTGAACCCGCGATAAAAAAAGTGCCTAAGTATGGAATGAGGGATCTGCATATGCTCTATAAAATCTCATGTCCATACTTTATATAGAGACTCATCTTCGCAAGTCCGGCTGTCAATTTGTATATCGCGGAAGTGTAGGTGCTATTTCTAGGACACAGAACAATAGATACTCAATTTTCAGCCTGTCAGGCCACGAACCCGCGATCCAAAAAGTGCCTAGACCACCTGTCAATTTGTATATCGCGGAAGTCTAGGTGATATTTGTAGGACACCAAACAATAGATACTTAATTTTCAACCCGCCAGGCCGCGAAACCGCGATCCAAAATGTGCCCAAGTATGGAATGAGGGATCTGCATATGTTCTAGAACAATACAAATGCAATGTTTAGCCAAGCAGCCCATAGGTCCTCCTGTCAATTTTTATATCGCGGAAGTCTAGGTGTTATTTGTAGGACACAGAACAATAGAGACTCTATTTTCAGCCCGCCAGGTCGCGAACCTGCGATAAAAAAAGTGCCTAAGTATGGAATGAGGGATTCACATATGCTCTATAAAATCTCATGTCCATACTTTATATAGAGACTCATCTCCGCAAGTCCGGCTGCCAATTTGTATATCACGGAAGTGTAGGTGCTATTTGTAGGACACATAATAATAGATACTCAATTTTCAGCCCGCTAGGCCGTGAACCCGCGATCCAAAAAGTGCCCAAGTATGGAATGAGGGATTCACATATGTTCTATAAAATCTCATGTCCATACTTTATAAAAGTACATGTTTACCATGTATTTCCCGTTTGTCAGAATACTTTTATATCACTCGACGAGCCAGATTGTACAAACTTTGTCATCTAATTAAATTTTGCAATATTAATATTTAACACTAATAATTTACCACAGGTCCGCTTGTGAATTTGTATATCACGAAATTGTGGGTGTTATTTGTAGAGCGCGGAACAATAGATGCCCAATTTTTTGCCCTCCAGCCGGAGAACCCCCGATCCAAAAAAGTGGCTAAATATGGAATTAATACAGAATCAGTACGCGACAATAAAAGTGCAACGTTGAACCAACCAACCTGCAAATCCGCCTGTCAATTTGTATATCGTGGAAGTGTAGGTACTATTTGTAGGACACAAAACAATAGAGGCTCAATTTTCAGCCCGCCAGTCCAAGAACTCATAATCGAAAAAGTGCCTAAGTATGGAATGAGGGATCCACATATGCTCTATAAAACCTCATGTCCATACTTTATAAAAGTGCATGTTTGCTATGTATTGTTCGTTTGTCGCAAAACTTTTAAATAACTCACCCGACCAGATTGTACAAACTTTCTCGTCTAATAAAATTCTGCAATATCAATATGTAATATTAATAATTTAGTATTGAAAATAATGTTTTTAGATATGTTAGATAGTTCATAGGGATTGCCATCCATAAACAATGACAATCTTGAACCCGCCAGCCCTCGATTCCATCTGTCAATCTGTATATCGCAGAACTCCGAGTATTATTTGGAGGACACGAAACAATGAAAGTGCAATGTTGAGCCAACCAACCCGCAGGTCCACTTCTCAATTTACAAATTCCGCGACATACAAATTGACGACCGATATCTGTCACTGAGATATAATATGACCATAGGCCCTTCATGTCTCCTGGGTATATCTTCTGTCGTTTTTCTTTTGTAACCCGCCCGACCGCTTTCCATAATTTGGTATTTCTTGGAATCGGTTTCGCCATCACCGTTGCCTTCGTGCTTGTTTCCAGATATGCAATAATTAAGCTTTAATGTTAGTATCCATCCTGCAGGAACTGTTAAGATTGTCATTAATGTTCGAAAATCCGGAGAAGATTTGTCATTACTATGCATTAAACTAAGATTTGCGCACAAGTCTGTTATCCTTTCCAAGTATTCATTTCAAAGGCGATGCAATCTTTTTTTTTTGTGCACCGACGGGTTGGTGCTTTTAAGAAATTTCTAATTCTTACTCTCTTTTCGCCGTCACCGCCACCTTCGCACTTTTTTCTAATTGTGCAATTACTGACCTGTGATGGTGACTGCTCATTCCGCACAAACACTAGAAATTGTCATTGATCAACGAAAGGCTCGAGGAGATATTCCATTCATACGCATTAAACCATAATTTGCGGAGGGTTATATTATCCCTCACCGATTTTCATTTCAAACATCGTCTCAAGCAAACAAAAATTCTTAATAACTTCTGGAAACAGTTCTCTCCACACACAATAAACACATTGCGGCATAATGGCTAGACGTTCCACTATTCCAGGGCACATTCTTACTATTCATCTCCCTCAGCCCAGGAGAAAAAAAGGAGATGGTCCCTTGGTACACCGAGAGATATATGTCAAGCCAAAAAATTCCATGGAAACCTTGGCTGCTTAGAGAACATGCCCAGTTGGATTCATGCTTGTCGCAGAAGTTGATGCCATGAATTCTGAGCTGGAAGAAGATGATCTGATGAACGATGATACGGCAATGGATGATGGCAATGAAAATAATCTTCCCACTCATGTACCCAAATTGAAATCAACCATAACGAACGGAGCTTCCCAGCTCGGTGATGGCGGTCATGAAAACACCAAAAGGAGTTTTAGAAAAGAAACCAACGGTAAACGCAATAGTCACTTTGCAACGCGAAAGTAGGAATTTCAGAGTTCCAAATTAGTCCGTTCTAGGTGGAAGAGTTTCACTGTAAAACAATGATATGTTGATGCTCCCAGAGATATATTTCAAGCCAAAACATCTTCCAGAATCAGGTCCAAAACTCTCGCTACTACAAGGCATTTTCCTACTAGTCATCTCCTTCTGCCCATAATGGACTAATTTGGGCCTCTGGAATTGCACGTGCAAGCTGTGCTACTGAATTTTTTTGGACTATGCAAAGATGGTTTCAGCTAACAGCTATTCCACTTTCTCTGCAACCATTTTCGTGTTGCATACTGCGGATCCTATGCCTGTGTTTGTCGTAGATGCCTTCAATGTTTTGGCCCAAAGAACTGGGTCCAATTTCTAAGGATACATGTACAATACTCGGTGTTTTTCTTAATTTTTTAAATGGATTTGCTATTAATTTTTTTTTTGCCTTCGACTCTTCGTTGCTGCCTCTTTTTTGGGTTTAACACATATTCTAACTTGCATGGTTCGGTGCTCTCGTACTTATTTGATATTGTGTTTACTAATACCAATGTACAATGTTGCAGCAAAATCGTTATTCTTGTTTCTAGACATGCAATTATTAAGTTTTAATGCTAACAACCCATTATGCAAGAAGTTTAATACTTGACTTAATATGTTGCACTCATGGAATAAATGAACAACACAGTTACACCCACACGTTCCAATAAAATCTAATCTTCAACAAAGCATTTGCTGGCAATTAGTAGAAAATGAAGTTTAGTAGTTAAGTTAATATGTTACAGTCATGGAAGAATGTATCAAGAACATAGTTACACGCACAAGTTGCAATAAAATCTAATCTTCAACAACACAGTTACTAACAATTATTAGAACATCATGGTTTTGCAACAATTGGGCTTCCTTGAAACCAATTCACGCTTACCAAAACTGCCTTCCGTCTTTCTATTTTCCCACTCTTTTATTCCCTCTACTTTCTCTTCCTGGTTACTTAATCATTTTTTTCCCGAAAATGCCTTGCTCCGCAGATTCGTGGATTCACGCCTTTCCAACGACCGCTTCCCCTTTCTTTAAATTGACCCTCTTTTGTTCCCTGTCCCACATTTGGCACCCAGAGTTCCACGATATACAAATTGACAGGCGGACTTGCGGGGTGGTCAAGTCAACATTGCAGTTCTACTTTTCCATGACCTCCAAACAACATTCGGAGCTCCGCGATATACAAATTGACAGATATAAAAAATTTCAACCGTTCTTAGATCATACCCTCTTCCGTACTACGATCCACCTATCATGCCCTCTTCCTTGGTGCACATTTTTGCAGTCAAAACTTCCGACAAATACAATTTAACCGTCGGGTCCTCGCATATTTAGTGGAACTATTGTCACCCCATTTTGAAGCCCGTCTGTCCGCTTTCCATACTTCACCATTTGTTCAAATTTCTTTGGCGGATCGCCAGTTTTGTAGGTTGAAGAAATATTCAGTTCGTAGTCGTTGTTTCCTGTGCCTGCGCCCCTTTGCAATTAGCAATTGGCAATTATATATAAGATCTTATTGTTACGCATGCAATTAGCAATTTCCCTATTCCATACTTAGCCACTTTGCTGGAATTCCGTAAATATACAAACCCCGCAACACTCAGCTATCCTGACTATCCCCGTAACCCTTTTTTGAATTCCGTCCGATCACTTTTAAGAGATTGCCATTATTTCCTTACTCTCCGCCATCTCCGTTGCCTTTGCACTTGTCTATAATAAAAGAAAATAATTATA
>JASDQU010438950.1:122090-134438 GCA_032191745.1 Picea mariana | reverse complement strand
AAAAAGGTTGGTTCATTCTTCTCTTGTGTGCATGTGAAAATCGGGGTTTCAGATTTGGGTAGAAGGTTAAAAGTTAAGTCTTGAGGGTCATGATCTGCGTATAAGTTTAGAGCCCTAGCTTATTAGTCCGTAGGGTAGAATACCCCACAACAATCCCTTATCGGTGTCGGTGGTTCCTCTTGAAAGATTATTTTGGATTTTTGGGTAAGAGGAACAGTGGATAGGAGAGGAGAAAAGTCCCCGAAGTGGGAATCGCAAGAGTAATTACCCAATATGGGGAAATCGGTAGACGCGGGTTCGTTCGGGGTTTCTAGATCAGTGAGCGTATGCTTCATATATCTTTCCCTGTCGATTCTAATCATGTTCTTGTGTCCTTTTAGTGGTAACCAAAGGTGTGCCAAGTCTATAATAAAATATCCTTTCATCTTCTCAGACCAATCCCGACTTATTAGCAGTCCATATGCCTCTGGGATATCTACTACAATGATGTCAATTATTTGCATGAAATTAGGATGTGTCGCTATCCTAATCATTACATCTTTGAGTTCTCCCATAACCTTGACTTGGGTTCTATTCATTTGTATGACATGCTTATCACTTTTGAGCGGAACGACACCTAATTTATTACAAATGGCTAGGGGCATCACATGAGAAGGTGCCCCAGAATCTACCAGAAAATTGTGAAGATTTATGTTGAAGACTTCGAAGGTTAGAAGGAAGGGTGGGACAAAAGGTCTCTCCTTCCTTCCTTCCGTGTAGGTATTTACAGTTGTCTTACTCAATGGGTCAGTTGGGGGTAGATTCTTCTGCTAACCATTACCCACCGTCAAGTCTTCTACAGAGCTCCGAGCTTGCAACAAAAAGTCTTTCTGGTGAGGAATCCTACATATATCCATAATCGATATATTATCCTTTAGCTTCTTCAAATATTCAACTACGTTTTAATCTAGTTTGGGATATTCCTAGGTATGGATGATTATAGGATTCTTATCGAGGGCGAAAGGTATTTTTGGGCGATCGGGGGTTAACTTACTTTGCGAGGCCCGAGTGACATCGGTATCTTTCGAGCCAAGTTGACCTTTACTACGTGTTTGTGCTACCGAGACTTTTGTGGGTTGTTATCGAGGATCAAACAGATCATCCGAAGATGCAATCATGTCGGGATCCCATATCATCATGGTTGTGTCTCATGGTGGGTCAGCCTCTTCCTGATCGACAATATTCATGACTGAACTGCTTGACTATTTGGTCAGGCAGACTTCGTCCAAAAAATGGTTGGCCATTAAATTCATGGCGTGGACCCATTGAGGGCATTCTCTTTCAGAGTGGTTCTCCTAGTGATAAGTACACAAAGAATCAGATGCAACATTCCCCAGGTCAATGTTTAAGTTGGCTGGGGGATGTTCAATTGCTTTGAAAGGATGGTTCCTTTTGAAGAACGACTTATAGGGATTTTGGCTTTGGTTTCCCTCCCTTGTGCTCTTCTTCATGTCTATGATTTCATTAGATAATTTCTTAACCATGCATTTTAGTTCTTCTATATCTCCATTACCCTTGTTGGGAGTTTGTTTGGTCTGTTTCCCCGACGGCCTAGTCAAAAGGAGACCCCTCCTGGGAGGGGGCTGGGTTTCTCTTTTTACAAGAGAGGCATGACCTTATTTACATCCTTTCATCTAGAATTATATTGTTTTGTCTTCTTCAAAATTTTCCACAAGGGTTTGCTTGGCGGCTCTTTTTACGAACATAGAGATAAAAGCCAAGAGCGTGTCAGCATAAACCTCGATTTGTAGCTATTGAGTTGGTTTTGCTGCAGGCTGAAATTTGTTCGAGATGGTCGTGAATATTTGATTAAAATCCTTAATCCTCTCTTTCGGGTTCATTGTAGCTGCGAATAACTCAACCATCAGGGCTCTCGTAGTAGTCTCTTTTGCAAATTTGTCTGGGAAATCCTTTTGGAATTTAGTCCAGCTGGTTATAGATCCTACCGGCAAATTAAAATACCACGTGGAAGCTGAATTCTCAAATGTGTAGGGAAAAAGTCTGTAGACTACGTCTTCATGTTGAACATTCATAAGTTTGATCACAAGTATGAATTTTTTGATATGATCTTTGGGTAAACCTGAATTTTCGGGATCATACTTGGGAAGCAACTTCTTTGGGTGCTGGGGGAGATTATGTACCCATCCAGGGATGGCCACAGTTTCTCCAACCAACCAAGGTTGATTGTTCCAAATCTTGATTTCCCTTTCTTATTCATTGTTATTATCATTCTCCATATCTTCGGGGTCTGATTCAAGATCTTCTTCTTCCGAAAAGGCATTTGGCTCGGAGACGTTGGCGGCTGGCATTTTGGGTATCAGATCGAGAGGTTCTTGAATTTTGGTGATCGTGAAATCTATTAAATCTTCTACAGAGTGTACGAAAACTTCATCGAGAGTGTTGACCATCAGTCTACTTTGTTTTTTTCTTCGAGGGAGGATGGGAGCTAGGGACAATGCACCAATCTATCGAGCGTAAGCTCTAGTGATTCTCATGAATTGATCGACTTCCTCATGAGGAAGGGCATAAGGTATTTCAGGGTGAAAAGGTTCTTACCTGTGCTTGGGTGAGCTATCCATTTCAGGAATACTCGGCGTGTGTGGGATGTCTTGTGATGGACTAGCCATGCATGTGGGTTGTTACGAATCTATAGGTTGTTTGAAATACTATACAAATTATATACTCAGCCATTCATTCTCAGGCCCTCCTTCTAGTGCCAATTATGTTGATGGGTCTTAAATCCCTTGATTCAACAGAAGGAACCAAACCTACCACTGAGGCCCAATTAGAATCTGCAGCGTTTGAGATGGAATGGTTCTCTAGATCTTGCGATCTGGTCAATTTATCAATGGGATTTGTGTTTTCTTGTGAAGGCTCTCCCTTCAGTTAGGACTGTTCTTTTTTGTATTTTTCACTTGGGTGGGACTAGTTTGAGAGATGCAAGCCAGCATAAGCCAACTTGACAAGTAACAATATTGAGTTCTAACTACTGGGAAGAGGCTGAGCTTGGGATAACCCGCTGCTCAAACATGTAGATAGTAATTCTATGCCAAAGGGCCTAGTACTAATACATTAACCAAATGAGCATCCAATTAGTATCTAAGAAAACTAATTATCACAAAGAAAACACATATGTAATCAAGATCATGGTAAGCAAAATAATTCATCTACCACAACATTCATCACATAACAACACAACAATTTATCTTCATCATTAAAGAAAAGAACATCAAAACATTGCACCAGATAACTTGACAACATAATCAATTACTCTTACTCATTTACTGCATCATTCATGGAATAGGATAGGAAGTAGTTCTTCTCCAAGTCCAATCATACACATCTGATGAAAATAGCTTGTCTTTGGTCCAGAAGGACTTCTCTATTCATAATAGTCTCAAAATAATTCTTAACAACCAAAAAGAAAGAGTTCTTACAACAACCATCGACCCTGACTGATCGATCGATGTCTTTATTTATAACATAAAATTCAACCGAAATTAACGGCTAAGTACAGTTTGAACCAAACAAAAAATCACCATGTGGCATGGTCATCCAATAGTTTCTTTAACAGTCTATCTGGGATATTTCTTGAAAAGGATGAATTCTTTCATATTTGGACCAACTGATAAACAAATATTCACAGGTTTGAGCCCATGGGAATCTGTGTTGTTCCATTGGGGCTGCGTATACTCCTCTTATATCTACTGCATGCTTTCAGTACTTTACCAAACTGGCGTTTAGTAGTTGCAACATGGTTCGAGCTCTAATTGGATATTCCGCAAATTGTTGCACTTGTCCTGGCTTTGCATCGACTATCTTTGTGCATTCTTCGACCCATAGCGAGTCTTGTTTGGAGTGCGTCTTGAAAACATCACTCATGTTTTAAATTCATCGGGGGTTTCAAATTTGGGGAGCTCGACATCTTTCATCGCTTTATTAATTTTACCCCAGTGTTTCTAGCACTTGGCCCATTGCTCTTGGATTTCTGAGTGTGGGTCCTAGGTCATCTTCGCCCAATACTCGACAGATTTATTCATGTGGTTGAGACTAATTTTTCCTACCATTCGAATGCCATGATTTTCCTTTTCTCGACCTTGTTGGACCACCTCAATGTATTCAAGTCTCTCTACCTCTTGTTGTGCCTTTTCATGCCACCTCTCCATCTCTTTGCACGTCACGAGCTCCATGAGAGTATCCTCCTGGAACTCGACTATGTTCTCAGTTAACATGTGCCTTTCCTTATTGAACTCGTTATAAACTCTGTTGAACTCACCCTTCAAATACACAATGTTCTATGTAGTGCCCTTATAGTATTTGAAAAGATGGCGTAGGTGTTCGAGCTCTTTCAGGGTGTCAACTAGTTCCTTTTCATCTCTCCTGGCTCTATATTGAGTGACATCCGAGAGGGATTTTCCTACACTAGTTAGTTCAGATGTGCAAGTGTCTGCAGTGTTGATTAATTTCTCCTCTGTGGTAACAACGATGGATTGATCCAAAGTGATCCTTCACCTTTTTTCAGTCCTTTGAGCAATGGCCTTCCTCTTTTGATCGTAGGAGATCGCATAGATGTCTGCTACTTCATCTACCGGTTCTGGTATCTATTGATCTCCCCATGTGAGGTTGTTTCTTAAGATACCCGCAATGTATATTTGTTCAAGAGTGGGCTCTTGAACTTTTTAGCTCTGTTTTGTATATCTGACCTCTACTTGTCGCTCATTGGGGATTTGAATATTGGGCAGAATGGAGGTGTCGGGTACAGACTCATTGCTTACTTGTTCGTCAGCCATAGAACTATCGATTTCCTTTTGTGGAGGCTCATCATTTGGACCTACTTCTGCTTCCTGTTTGTCATACTCTCTTGTTTCAAGTCCACCTTCAGACCCTATTTCCTTTTTTAAGACCTGCTTGTCTTGAACCTCGGGCTTAGGGGAAGAGGTTTTCTCGATACCTTCTTCCTATTGGACTCACACCAGGGTATCTTGTGCAGGTTTTGGACTCTCTTCATCACTGTAAATATGTATAAGAGTGCTCAAGAGATTGGGTGCTTGTGTCTCTATCAACACCCGACCTGTCTCTGGTTGAGTTGTCCCTCCTTCCGAGGGATCAATCAACGATGTTGTGGATTTAAGATTGCCTAACCCATTGGCATTATCAGGGACTGTGGAACCAGGATCACTTGAATCTGTCGGGAAATTTCGTATGGTAGTCAAAATTGTAGGTCTTATGAAAAGGTACGGGTCATCCTGCATCCGTTTCATCAGCATCTTGGTTTGTTGATATAACAACATACCCCTTTCTTTTGCATATTGATCTTCATGGAGATCCCTAATTGGGATCGGGGATCTGTGATAAACCATCACTACCTCGATGTCTTCCTGAGGATCACCTATTTCTTCGTTGGATTCAAATGCTGCAGTTACTTCTTGAGACCTAAAAATTTCCTGAGCTATCTGCTCCAAAGACGTCACTTGTTCTTCCAAACTCATAGCTTTGAATCTGATTGTTCAGGGATCAACCTTTCTTGACACTTCTTCATTCCAGTCTTGAGCGTTCTCAGTGAAAATTTCATCTTCAAACCGGTCATGGGCATAAGGCCAACAAGATGATACCTGCAACGCATGTTGTAGGACCAGGCCCTTGGGATCATGTTTGCGGAATCAGTCATTTTGGAACTGAAATTCTAATTGAACTAGCCCAAGTTGCTTAGCATGAGAGATGTCTTTGACCATGAAGAAGCCAATATGAAACCCAAATGGTATGAAGGCCTGCTTCTTGTCTTTTACTAGATTTGCATTGTATCCTTGTAGGATGGTCTGATAACAAATCTCCCCTAACACTAGCTAGTCGAGAAAATAAACACGTAATAAGTGGGGTGCCCTTGTGGCGTCAAAAACCCTGATGTAGGTTTCTCTCTCATCTAAATACCAGTGGCCAAATTTGGCTACAACCTTCTTTGCTTCATTTGACATCCTAGGGAATTCTTTCTTGAATAGAAAGAAATAGATGTGCATAATAAACTAATCGCAGATAATAGTATAGGACTTATTGTACCTAATTTCCCAGAAGATGCTAAAATATACATGGATCGGGAGCTTTGAAGAGTGCCAATTCAGGTTCATCCCAGCGAAAGCGTTCCTGGCGCAGACGATGTCTAGAAAATATGAAGCCATGTAGAAGGTGTGAGTATCTCCTACCTTTGGCTTTCGAGCTTGCCTTATGCAGGTGCTTAATTGTTTGGAGATGATGGCATCCCAATTGAAGCCCATGCCCGAAATGGCAACTGTATAAGCTAGAGGCATCCAAGCCTCTGAGAACTAGGATCAATATTTCTCGCCATGTAACCTGAAAAGTAGAGCCATGAGATATATGTATGGTTCCCTGAGGTTGACCATCGGGTACCAGTTGGAAATCCGATTAGTGAATTTTTGTCTTCCCTCCATCATGACGCCATGATCTTGCTGGTGTCGTGTGATGCATAGAAACTTAGAATGAAATCAATGCTCAACTTTAGCTCAGGCTCTCTGAGCTTGTAGTAACTTTGAACCTCCAATGGAAGGAAGAGTCGAACGCATTCTCTGTTATCATCGTTAATCAAACATTTTTGTGCATCAGCATGGTCAATAAGACACTTCAGGAGCTCAATGCAAGGAAATACCAGAGACCAGCTTGCCACCATGTGTATATAAGCCTTGAGAATATTTGGGAGGACCTCTTCATCAAGCTTCCTTGTATCAGGATCATTGTGCGGGGTATATTCAAGGGGTTCTTATTTCTTGATTTTCTTGAACACTTCTTCCCAGTGAGGAAAAGTTGTCTTGGATCCAATACTTTCCTTTGTTTCTTCGAAAGCTGAGGGTTGGACAAAGGGATCCTTGGTGATCGTCTTAATGATGGACACTACCTTGGGAGTGAACTCTAATTGTCTCACAACTGTTGGGGAGGATCCTTCTCCTACTTCTGATTCTTGCATCTTAGGGGCTCTCGGCAATTTCCTGGTGGAAGGCTTCTTTAGAGGCATTGTTCCTACAATTTAAAATTCCCTTTAAACATGTGTACAGAGTAGCATTGGGTGAGGACTTATAACAACGGAATGTAAGAAAACCATTAGCGGATACATACCTATAATACTTGCTAAGATAATTGATTAATACTCACTAAACTTTGGGTGTTTCTTCCGGGTTGTTGGCTTCACTGTTCTGTTTGTTCTGTATTTATTTATATGCAGAATGGGCCCATACACAATGAATTGAATAGGATATAACTGGGGAGATACTACCAGTCATATCAATCAGTTAATACAAGTAATGAATGTAAATTCAAAATAAACTACTCTCGGATTTCTGCAGATAAACCTTAACTGGTTGACGATAGAGGCATGGAGGAAGATGCATTATATTAGTGGGTTTAACAGATCCTTTTGATTCACACATGAATTAGTAACTAATGCACGATATATGAATTAACTACTAGCTTTGAACGTGGCGTATCTGACACATACAGAGGTAAAACATCTCGTCACGTCACATCACCCCGGCGTAAGGATTGGGAATTGACTACTATCTAAGTGCATACTTATATTGATATCCTCTTGATAGAACCTCCAACATCGGTGATATCAGGGTTGGTGATCGGGGGAGAAATGAGTACATAGCTTCTTGGCAAGCCTTCATCGTTTAAAAATTGTTTCGGACGTTGGTGATCGGCGATGTTACTCCTTACCTCTGCGTGGTGCTTACTATTACATCTTCTCGCCAAAGCCAAATGGATCAGTCTTCGGCAAGGTCCTTCCTAGGGATTATTCATAGAAGAAAGGATTTTACCGGCTGACGCCGATAAAGGTCGGAAGTCGGCTACTTTGACTTTCCAAATGATTTTCGCCACCTTTAACTTTCACCGATGCCGAAATTCTCAAGTGAATCGGGGAAAATTTTGGTTCGCTGATTCCTTGAGTAGTAATAAAGTCCATTTCAAAATTAAGATGACTCTTTGTCATATGTTCAAGCAATATTTAATTAATTCAATCAGGAAACATATAAGATAAGTGAAGGTATCAGTTTCATAACTGAAGTAAAAACAACCGATGCAAAAGATTGAGTGGTACCCAAAAAATAAAATATTCATAGACCTTTTTTAGGGTGTGTTGAGTGCTCAACACACTACATGCATATCATAGGTCCAAATCCTTTCTAACAAGATATTGTAGTTGAGAGGTGCATCGACCATTTCAACTTTGATGCACACGGTCTTTCCTTCTAACTACACAGAGAAAGAAGGATTGATTCCATGTGGTCTGAATGAACAACCATCGAAAATGGTGAGAAGAGTAGGTGATGAAAACAAAATAGGTTTCCCAATGGACTTCCAACACACCAATGACATCACGCATGTCGAGGTGCCCTCATCAACCACCACGTGGAAAATGTTCCATGTAAAAGATTCCTTGGTGTAATCCACTATTATCGAAAACGCGACGTGGTATGGGAGATGAGGTTTCAATTTGGTCATATCAAGCATGATTTTTCCCATATTACAACTCTCAGAAGATCCTAAGGAAACTAATAGAGCCTTTCTCTATGAAGGGTAGCTCTGGAGGACCTCCAAAGCAGACATTGCACAAGGGGTTTGTGACAAATCTTCCACCAAAGAGTAGTTCTGGGTGACCCTCATATTTGGATTGTGGGAAACTTTCTTGAACACCCCTTTCGGGATGTGTATCATTGTTTCTCCCAACATCTTCTCGATCTCGAGAGGAACAAATGGATTTTCGGCTTCTTTACCCTTCTTAGAAGTGTTTGGCATTCTGTAATCATGTGTCCTAGTCACTATATGGGCATCACCTTTCAACATATAAACATTAGAGGTTGAGGGATTACTAAACGATGAATGGGGTCCTTGACTACCCCCATCCACGTTAACAAAAGCTTGTGTTAAATTTTTCCCATGTGGAAATGGGTTCGTTAACACAATAGGTTGTTGCTGCACCAGTAACTTTTGGGCCTCCACGAGCCGAGGGAATAGGTGAGTCAGATGGTCTTCCATGCAAAGGTTGCATGGATACTTCAAATTTATTTTCTCTATATTGTCCCCACCAACATTATTGGTGGGTTTTTATCCCCCTTACCCTTCTTCCGTTGTTTCTTCTTTCCATCAGCCTACTGGTTGGCCTTCGTGTTTGTCGATTGCACACTGTGTACATCCGATGTTTGAGTAGGGAGCAGCTGAAACAGTGGTTTGGATGGCCATTGTCTTCTGTATCGAAAACTGTTGTAATTGATTTGACAAATGATCAACAGGATTCACTTGTGCTGAACCAATGATACCATCGGCATGTGGTCCAAACTTCCGTCTGGTCCTGTCAAGGATAGACCACAGTGCATCTCGCAAAACTTCATAAAGTAAACCAGATTGAGAGTACTGTTGAGCTCTCAGTATCGCCTCTTCCTCAGAAAACACTCCTGACGTTTCAACATCCTTGGATAACTGAGGTACCAAAGAATTAATGAACCACTCCAGCAGGAAAGCCAGTGGGACTGATACTTTTATCAAACTCTTTCGACACTGCCATTCTCGGATGTGATCTGAGATATGATCATCCTTTGTTTTCTCAAAGTCCGCCAACAATTCGGTGTCGGCATCATATCTCATAGGTAATTGAAAATGGTTTAGAAAAACCATTGCCAATTCGCCAAAAGTAGAGTATCTTGAGTGGTCAATCGCGATGTACCATTTCATGGCACTCTCGATAAGAGTGTGTTGAAACAGATGCAATTGGAAGGAGTCATCTCTCAACGAGTTGGGCGAGCACCATAGGTGAAAGGTGGTCACATGATCGCCTGGATATTCGTTAAGCTTACCTTTGAACTAACTTGGTTGGCATAGGAGGCCAATGCGGATCATGATAGATTGGGTCATTCAGCAAATTTGACAAGTCTGGAAAATGCAACATTGCCAGAAAAGGTAGCTTGGGTTGTTGAGTATGTACAGGAGGAAAGGAGCCTAGAATTTGGCTGGCACTAGGTTGCCAGGAAAAGTTAGGCTACTGACGAGGGTTCTGCTAGAAACCATGGACATGGCCAGCATACATATACTACGCTTATTAAAATTTCATCAACTGACTCTCATAATTGGACATTGAGGGATGGGAAGGGATTTATCCTAACGTTGTGTTCCAAACGTTCTGGAAAAGGTTGCCCCCTGTTGATCCAATGGGCATATGTACTAACCCTTTCTCGGGGTTCCATTGGCCATGAAAGGGGTTTCCCCCGGTCAACATCCCTGATGAGGGGATTGATCCCTGCAACAGATTCCAGGGTCCTTGAGAGGTGTTTTCCGCCTGTGCAGGAATAGTACCCTACACAAGATTTTGTGATCCAAAACCAGGGTTTCCCCTGGCTGAGATGGCAGTTGGCCAGAATGTATTGTTACCAAATGAGCCAAACAAAGAGAATGACAAACAACCCACTGGTGTGGTGTTGGAAGAAATTCCTTGACTACCTGCTCCGAACAAGTTGTAGTTCATGTTCGTCCAGGCAGGCTGCTGAGGAGCACCACCTAGCGAGGGGGACGACATAGGTATATGACCCCCACCATAAGGGAAAGCATTATAGGTGGTTGAGGTTCCCCCCATGGACCCTTGCAAAGGAGAGTTAGATCTCCCTTCCCCTAGACCCATGGTCTATAGGGTGGAGTAGAACAGGACAAAGTTCGTATCAAAGCCATGCATCTCATATGAGAATGGAGGGCCTGTCGCACTCTGGGTGAACGGAGCAGTGATCATCGCCATAGATGGAACCATACCACTGCCTGAAGTAGAGGCGGTCGAGACCATGGTGGTCCGGACCGGTGAACGTGGTTTTGGAGGCAGAATGCCCCCTGTAGTGGCAGTTGTAGAGGGAGTGTGAGGACTCCCTGACGAAGTAGCAGTGTTTTCTTCCATTGCTGCTTGCAAGACTATTTGACTCTCATGATGAGTTACCCTTGGAGGGAGAAATTGTACCACGACGGGTGCCAACAAGTCAGTGACCGAAGAGTTATACGGCCCAAGAGATTTTGCTCCATGGTCAGAAATGGTAGGCTCCTCTAGATTTGAGAGTTCTTCTCCCAGGGATGGCTTGGGTATAGTTTCCTGTGGACCAGTCACCTCAAATGACCCTTGCTGGTCAAGTCTTTGCCTTCACAGTTGCAGGGGTGGATCCAATTCAACCGACGTCAGGCCCTAAAGCCTTCGTGACCGATAGAGCTCTTGATATTCCACTATGTGAGAATATCAATGACACACTAGGTATTTTACTAACGTTGAATACCAAAACACACTAGAAAGAGTTCCTATGAGATAAAGAAATCAAACCACTAGTTAGTTGGAAGAACAGTTACACCAGTCAACACTAGAGCAACTTACCGGTGCAAGTGAAACTCGAATATAGAATCACCCTCTGGGTATACTCTGCAAAGTGTGGCCCGATGTCTGCCCTAGGTACCACGGTATACCCTCGCAGTCACCTGTGTAAGTCACTAAAATAAAGGCAACTAGGTTTCCAACGTGCGAACAATCACTGTGTGGGTACAGTCAACAGTTGGGTGGAACACAATGAGAAGGGTATCAAGACGAAACCTATCAAGGGTATCAAAAGTAAGTGTTCCAAAATATGACTGAGGACCTTGAATGGATTCGAGACCCATGAATCTATGTGGAAAATGTGATCAACAGAATTTCAAGACAAGTCCTCTATATGTGTTCCCCACTAAGCTTGCTATGGATTTGGAGGGGTTATCTCCGCTACCTTTCCACACGCGACCTCATGTTTATCCCCTGTGTTAGAGGGGGGTCCCGGATAAATTTCACGTTTACTGGACTTTTTACACTCCCTAGCATAGACTCATATCTTTGTTTTATATCCTTGAAGAGTTTCCTCTCCAACCTAAATCAAGGCTCTAGCCTAGACTAGTTGATGGACCCTACAAACACAAAGTCTAATAAATTTTAATTAAGCGTTAATTTTAAGTGGTTTGTCTTAAAGTCAATGAAATAGAAATGAAACTAGTGGTGTATTTTAATACATGAAAGAGAAGAGCATTAAATGAAACGAAAAGCAAACTACTTCTTTTTGACAAATAAAGATTTGCAAATTTACACTCTTTAACCAACTTTTTGTAACTACTTCTTCTAATATATTTTAAAAGAAAAAACCTAAAACAAGATTTTGCTCGACTACGAGCTACTTAAGTGTTCTAAGAATTCAGTAAATAACTCAAGAAATCATTATTTCTCCTAATAAGCAAAGACAACTAACCTAACTACTTACCAAA
>JASDQU010438950.1:99953-113134 GCA_032191745.1 Picea mariana | reverse complement strand
TCTAATCACACCTTCCCACTGAAAGGATTTTGGACCCACAAAATCTTATGATTATCTTCCTGAGCTTCATTACTCTTCTTCTTCCAAGTTCTATCAACTGATTCTACTTGAAAAGTCTTTTTGACAATCACCCGGATACCTTGACATGCCTTGCACTGCAACTAGCTATGTCCCTCAACCACTGTTCTCTGGTTGCTGCTGACCCATTGTTCTCCTTGTGCTTGGAAGACTGCCAACCTTACCACTGAGAATCAAGTCCCTCTTATGAACTCTTTAGCATCAACACAATCCACTCTCCAATGGCTGCAAAAACTTCCCTGTGACATCTTGTCACAAACCAAGAAAACCATCAATCTTGAAAACAAATTTATACAAGACTGAAAATGATGCTAACAAAGTCTTTTTCTCTTCACGCAAACGGTCGCATCTTGTACTTCATCAAATTATATGGCATTTTCCTACATCTTGGTGTACTCTCAACATAAATGCATACATAAGGCTGAAATGTACATCTACAACAGAAAAATGCAAGCCTTACTTGCTCAAGAAATTCAACCATTTCTTACCAAGCCAACTCAATGGTGACTTTTTCTGCTGAAAATCGTCCTCTTGTGAATCATCTTGACTCACATCAATGATGGAATCTCCTCTTCCATTCTTGCTAGTCTCTTTATCCATCTACTTCTTGTGTTGTGAATGAGTGGTTGGATGCAATGTCCAACATTGGTCAATGAGATGAACCCTCTTCTGGCAATGAGTGCAAATCTTTTGCATCCTCTTTTCAAGTTGTCTTTGCTTGGAAAGTTTCCTGAAAGTGGTCAATCTTTTCCAAAATTTTGAAACATGATGGTTATATAAACCATAAAATGTACATGGAATTTTTCTTCCATTTTTACATGCAAATTTATCATGCTTAACATAATCAAAAGCAACTGAATTATATGCAAAATTATACCTTGAACATTCACTTTTATCACCTCTTTGAGGAGGTGAATTGGAAGAGTTACAAGATCTCCTTTGAAGACCAACAATAGTGTTCTTTTCCTCATCACTGTCACAACTCTTTCGTTTCACACATTTGCATTCATCTTGAACACATACTTTGCATGCTTGAGGGATTGAACTTGAAACAAAATTTGTTCTTGAACTTTTTCTCTTGTCTCCTCAACTTTGGAATTTGCTCCATCTCTTTGTTCATATCCAAGACCACATTACTTGGGCCTCTCTTCAACAACAATAGGCTCAACAATTCCTTGTGCATGCTTGCCTAATCCTTTACCTTCATAGCCCATTTTTAACAATAACTTGGACCCTATAACTCTTGTGTGATTTTCAAAAACACCAAAGCATTCATCTTGAGAGGAATTTGAAGATAAACTAACATTACATACCTCATGTTCATGCATGTAATTGGTAAGGGTTTCCTTTGCCTCATGGAGTTGAGTCTCCATCTCACGCAACTTTTCAAGAAGCTGGTCTTTCTCCTCCTTCATGGCCATCAACTGCTCTTGAAGGGCAATGCTCTCTTCTCCGTCTTCCCACAACTCTTGTACCATATCTCTCATGGTTACAAACTCCTTCAACATCTCTTTTTCAAAGAACGTGGATAATGAAGATGTATGAGAACTATCAATGTTTGAAGCTTCCTCCATCCTTGCAAGATATCAAACTTCAACACAAAACTTGCACAAATACCAACAGCTAAATCTCAAGCTATCAATGACAATCACATGAGAAAAAACTATGCTCTGATACCACCTGATCTAAAAATAGGGGGCTAACTTGTTATGCTATGCAAGCACCCTCTACTTCATTAAAATAAACTTTTTAGGACCTTGCTCAATGTATTAAAATATGCAAGATAAATTATGTGCCAAGTTTATGCATCTTCTTTAAAATGTTTATGTGTGAGGTCTTTGTAAGATTAAATATGTTGTTTTAAATAAATACACAACAAACATAACTTGCGACAAATAATAACCAGCAAACTCACAACAATAACAAGATGATAAAGGAGCTCACCCCTCTCTGGGCTACATCTCCTTGAGCCTCCATCAATGGACTAGGCTATCTGGGATTAGTTTGTGAAAGATTCTTTTACAATTTGTTTCTCAACTCCAATGGAAATATTGATAGTACCATTGGGTTCAGAATACATAAAAACCCCAGAAATGACTAATAGAACTCTGAAAACGGATCATGGCTCATCCGGGCATGACCTCTTCTACATGTGGCCTTAAGCTTCCCTGATCTTCCTTGTGGAAAAAACACCTGTAAAAGTCCTCAAATGGATCTGAAACCTATCCCAATGTGTTCAGAGCATAATAATTAGCCAAAAATGACTATTCAGTCATAGAAAATAGACTTGGGCTCATCTGAGCATGGCCTCAATCAATGAGGGCTTCAAGCTCCCTGGATCTCTCTAAAACTTCAATGGTGAAAAACCTACAAAAGAAGTCTTAAAATTCCTTTGAAAATAGTGCCAATGGATTCAGAATGTCCAAAAACCCCTAGCTGGGATTTTTTGGCACCTCATTTGGCCAAAAAATGAAGAAGATAGGCCTCCTGCCATTTTACTCCTTCAAGCTTGTTGTCTCTGGTTCGCCAAAATGCACCTCTATGCATCTAACCTAGCTCATGCATTCAATCTCATGCTAAAACCTAACAATGGGTGCATAACCAAAAAATGGTGCGAACTGTAGGACGGTTAGGGCACGCCTAGCCCCTAACCACCAAAACCGTGGACATATGGGTCCATGTGACCGCGCGCAAATACAAATAGGGCCAAGATTTTAAAACCAATGGTTAAGCACCAAGTGTTAAAACGCATGCGCATATGGTCATATGGTGGTCCGCATGTGAAATTAGCCCCAGCCCCGTCCACGCCCAAACTTCAATACAATTCAAATTTAAATATATTTAAAACCATATATATAACAAGTAATAAAGTGTGGCGCGTTGGCAGGGAGTACTTTGCAAAGACTTTGACCAGTGGAGGAGGTCCAGGGTTTGATCCCCACAGACTCCATAACATTTTAAACAACCAAACCATATCATAATAGGGTGCCAAGTGGTAGCCCACGACTGGGCCATGTGGCACCAAACCACTTGACCAAAAAGATGCCACGTGTCCACCAATGATTCGCCCACATCTGCCAATAACCGATTGCCACATAATCAACTACCACCTCAGTGTACAGACGTGCCATTTCATCATATGACCTCTGCCACATCAGCATCTGTATGGATTGTACAGTCAGCAAATTTTTTTTTTGGCCTGTTTGACGATTCGAACGGAACGCGATATCTCACTCATCCAACGTTCGTTTGAACCCAAATGAGCTTTTTTGGGTTCGTGACGATGAAGCCTACATACCTGTTCGATTTGAAGTGATTCCGAGAACTTTGATTTTTTAGCTAAATTTTGACCCCTGGTCCAGATTCTGATCATTCTTCCATAGTGAAGTTGCACCGTAGTGAAGATTCATATAAAAAAGGCACCTTCACACCCAATATAACTTCCTTTTCCAAAGAAAGATCACATTTCTTCAAAATCCATGGGACATCACCTTCTTTGAAATACCAACAAGTATCAACCTCTTCTCTACTTTCTTTTCTTGGCCAATGTTTATTTTTAGTTTTTGAAGAAATAATATCTCCCCTAACAACCAATGTGTCACTTTCTTTTAATGATATGTGCCTCCATAAAGAAGATGAAACATTTTTAAATATATGTGTGGGATCTAGTAAGTGGGAAATCTTAAGATGCTCCCAATATGGAAGCTCATAAAATATAGATTTCATTTTCATCTCAATGGACAATTTCTCAACATAGGCGTCGAAGAATTCTGGATCATTGAACATAGGATCCCCATTTGAATAGAACATTTATGTAATCTCCTTCTCTCTCTCATATTCTCTAAGCCATTTTTTTAGTGTCATTATTATAGACCTTTGGGTTCTCTTTGGTTTACCATTGAAAGAATATGTTGCTCTTCTATAAGGGTATTGTTCTAGAAGGAATACCCTAGAGTAGTCATACACTGGATTTTGTAGGAGGTTGGACCACCTAGATTTCAGAGAAGGTCCACAATATTTACATCCATGATAACCTTTTGTTACAAGACATGTGAAATTATTAATGTATATAGAGCATGTTAGCATCGAATATTAGAACAATCGCAACAAATTAAATATTCCAAAAAATATTGTTACGTATATAAACAAATCAATAAACATGTAATTTACTAGAGCAAACTCATAATCCTGGATAATCATGTGTGGTGTAATAACATATGCCATAGAACATAAAACTCCTCTTTGTTGCGATGGGTCTTGATACATCGTATACATGTATCCCTTCCAATAATTCCTTCAATTCGCCTACCAATGATTGTAGATAGACATCCATATTCTTCACTTGTCTTCTACCAGGGAAAATAAGAGCCAACATAAGATGTCAATTCTTCACAGACAACCATGAGGAGATACTGTTTTTTATCACTACTACAGGCCAAACATAATAGTTGGTGTTTTGGAGGGAATGTGGGTTGACGCCATCCATGTCTATGTTGAGTCGTATACTTCGTACTTCATCCTTGAATTTTTCGGACCATGTATCCTCTATATGCTTCATGGCTATTGAATCTATTGGGATTCACATAACTCCCAACTCACTTATGTGCGAGGCATGCCATCCCTACAACATAGCTAATTTTTTGCAATGAAAGATCCTTTGAATCCTTGGGATTATAGGCATGTGCCTCAATATCTTGTGAGGAGGACCATGTTATTTACCCTTTTTATTTGATTTATGATACTTTTCATGCCCACATTTTAGACATATCTCTTTTTCTGCATATTCTCCTCTATATAGAATACAATCACTTGGACATGCATAATATGATATGTACTCAACACCCAATATTTTCAACATCTGCTTTGCCTCTTCGCAACTACTGGGCAAGACATTATCACTAGGAAGAACCTTATCTTTGAATAGCTTGTTGTTAGTGGGAAATAGTAATGTACAATGTCATTTAACGTTCATAAATTTGACTATTTTTAATGTTGATTGTGTGACAAGATTTCTCAAAATATAAGGGACTTAATGATGGTCAGTTACCTCAATATTGTTGAGAAACATGCGTTTGACATGCCAAACGTTTATTTCAAGTTGTATAGTAACATTGTTGTCCCCAACTGGGTAGAATTTGACCAGTTAGGTCCAAAGAGAGGGGTGGTGGAAGAATATTTCAGCCTTTCAATAAAGGTATCAGTGATATGAACATCATCCCATTGCTCATCGTTCTGGAATGAATCTAACAACATTTTATCCATGGCATTTGTATCCTGTAAATAATCATCCATACCAGCCTCTATTTCATTGACTCCATTGCCAACTTGTGAAGAACTACTATTGTTGTAGTCATTCCTAACATAGTGGGAATTGAATAGGTGGTTGATTCAAGCATTCTTGGTATGCTTCCTCTCCGAGTTGTGATCTTATTGTAATCTTCTCTCGATTTGACATTGTAGTGGGGTGCAGCAGAATATGATAGGTAGGTCTCTCATCATCAAAATTTTAATTTCAAAAATATTGAACATTAGTACATCGATGATATTAGTAAGCACAATGCAATTGGTTTGTTCAATTACATTATACCAAACAATTATTACCATCGCTAACCCAGGATTGTGACTGGAAGATGGCATGTTACAATTGATAGGGTAAAGTGGCTGCCCATTTTCATCTACCAACTTCTTGCAATATGTTGCTCCTGATAAGAGATTCCGACGTTTTTGAATTGGTGGAATATTTTATGCATCTGAACTCAATAATGAATCAGGATCCTGCAAATTTGGATACATTTTCATTTAGATTAACATGGATAAAATAAATAAATTCAATTAGAAAATCAAAATATTAATAAAATATGAACTTACTAGAGATGGAAAGAGAGAACTCCATGATGGACTTTGAGCAATATGGAACGAGATGAAATTTGAAGAATTGTCCATTTGATATTATAAGTTTTTTTCTCCCTGCATTTAAGCAAAATCAACAATAAATTTTTAAGAATAAGGTAACTTTAAGTGGAAAATGTATACTATGAAGTACGGAAAGTCATCTGGATGCATCCTAAAATATAATTTAAGATGAATATAATATTTATGTGCAAATAAAATTTCAGACAACTTTTAAAGAATAACAATGCGATTATTTAAACCAAACACATCGGTGTGTCTATAAACAATACAAAGAACTGAGGCGTTTAATTATGAACCACATCGGTTCTCATGAATTCAAATAAATAAAAAAGAATTATATGATATCGGTGCTCCAAATATTTTCAGCACACCTGTGCATTATATTTATAAATGCACCAAGGTTTCATAAAACTTAAAAAAAACGTGATTTTTTTTTTTACAATTGGAAAATGAGCGGGAATTCAAAATCTAATTTCATAAAGTCCTTTAAATAGTAAAAATCTATTCACTATTTCATTATTTTACCAAAATTTAGAAGGGAGAGATTTGCAAGAGAGACATATGAGAAAGCACTGTGGAGCAGCATAATACTTTGGAACAAAATAATTATTCAAAAGATTAGAATTTGAAGGTTATGGTGATTCAATTATAACCCTTTTCATAAAATCCTTTATAAGCAATCACTATTTTATTATTTTTCCAAAATTTACAGGGAAGAGATTTGCAAGAGACATACTGGGGAGCACTGTGGAGCAACAGATCAATACTTTGGAACAACAGACTTATTCAGAAGATCAGAACTTGAAGGGTATGGTGATTCATTCAAAACCATTTTTGAGCAAAAAAATTATTCAAAAGATCAGAATTTGAAAGGTTTTGTGATTCACTCAAAACCATGCATAGTAAAAATTTTACATTTTACTATTGATTTTAATAATACTTTTTTCTACAATTTGTATCTCTATTTAGATTTAATTAAAATTCATAAAAATAAATAAAAAAATTCATAGTTACCTTAAATGCTTGCTTCTTCTTGCTTATGTGACTGAAAAATTTCACCTTAGGGTTTAACTCCCTCTATCACTTCACAATTACGACTTTTCATTTTAGACATTTTAGATTTAATGATTTTGTGTTTCCATATAAAAGGCGTTTGGCATGTGATGCAAGGGGACCACATATTGCATCAGATCCAAACCCTGCGGGCCTGTCATGTTTAAAAAAAAAATGGTTTCGAGTTATCAGTGCGCCTATTTGAATATAACACACCGGTTTGCTTACGAATAAAGTGCACCGAAAATGCTGCAACATAATTTTAAAAAAATCATTCATCGGTTTGTAATTTTATTTGTTCATGGTATTTTTTTATTTTCATTTTTTGTACTCTAGGAGTGGTGGTGCTTATGATACACATCGCACCATTGTAATTTAGAGTATTTAAAAAAAAAAAAAAAATTGATATCGGTGTGTTTCATATATGGAACACACCAATGCTTTAATCTTATTAAAGCACACCAGACACCCATTTTGTTTTAGCTAAAATTTATATGTGATTTATTTATAAAATATATTTAATAGCTTGTGTATTGAATGGTACATGTTGTATATTGATAAAAAAATGTGTGAGAATAGTTCAAGTAACAAAAATTATAATTGATACAATGATAGCACATCCAAAAAAGAAAAAGAAAAAAACAAGTTCTTTGTAAATTATATACAAAATTAATATGTTAAAAAGACAAGTTCTTTGTAAATTCTATACAAAATTAATATGTTTGAACTAATGTAAGTTTAACTAATATGTATTGGTTAATGTGTGTCTTGCAGAGCCGTAAAATAAGGAATCTCGATAAGATTCTTTATGATTTAAGTGCAGAAGAGCGCAAAATATTGATAGAAAAATTGCAAAAGGATGAATCACGTGAATGAAAATATTCTATTCAATATGTGTTCTTTTTTGAATTTTCATTAATAATATACTTAAAAATATTAGATAACAGGTTTCAAACAATCTATTACTTCAGATATGTTTAATGTTCTACAGGGACCAACAACAAAGGAATAGAATGTCGTTCTAAGAAAATAAAAATTATAGAAGATTTAAATGATGATGAATTGGTCCTTAGCTCATTTGGAGTGGTGTTGAAGGTTAATGAAAGGTGGGGGGGGATTTTACAAAACTATGAGGGATATAGTGGAACAAATGTATAGATGTACTTTCCACTTACAATACAAAAATCAATCCAATGATTCCAACCAGGTTATATATAAACTACGAGAAGTGTTTCCAGAGCAATGATCAATGAGACCTGTTAGACTTGTAATAGAAAAAGCATACAACAACAAAAAAGAATCATTCAAAAAGTAATATTCCTAAAAATTCTTTTCTAGAATATGTATATATTACTACAAACCATTCCTTTATTAATATCAATTTCGTTATATTTAGTTTTCATATATCAATATAAAAATAGTTTATTGTCATATTACTTTTTTCAGGAAGATTATAAAAATCCCAAAGGATCAACGAGCCATATCCGAAATCTGCTAGTAGGAATGTCCAAAAAAATGTACAAGGAGATGGTCAAAGAAATGAACATAATTGCATCGAAGGAGGAGCCATCTCAACAACAACATGCTTCAAATGTATGAAATCATTAAAATTTTCTATTAGATACATATAAATAAATAATTTAACATTAAATATTAATTTTCAAGTATTTTCTTGCAGAAAAGAATACAAAATGGAACCCATTCAACACATAAAACAAAACAACAACGAAGAAAAGGGGTTGATAGCAAAGTTTGTGAGTAATTGTTATTTCTGTAGGTTTTAACCTTGTACATTATTTACTACAAATAGATTTTCAGTAAAAGAACAAAAAAGATACAATGGTAAATACAAACATTACACATAGATTTTCCACATGGAAACCCAAACTGGGAAAACCAACATATTCTATATTCATTCATGATGATACATTGTTTACAATACAATATACATATAGGAGCCAATGGCATACAAAAACCTAACCCAATGACCTGGATTAGTCAACATCCTTAATTCCTTAACTGAAAATAGAAAACCATTGGAAAAAACTATGTGCTGAAAAACCACTCAACAATGGACACGAAAATCAAGGAAACACAAAAAATGAGGCAAAAATGTGATGCATTTCCCGAGGTAAAATGATTTTCTCGATGGTGGTGCCCATGAACCCCAGCATGGGGGGATTTCTCCCCCTTTCACCCCCAAGGGGGGGCCTAGTGCCCCCCCCCCCTAAAAGCCCCCTACTCGCCTNCATTATCCCACTTGTTTTTTTCTTTGCATACAGGGGGTTACAAGGTTACATAGTCAACAATCCAGGGAAACAATGCCCATGGATCCTCTACACCAAGACAACTTATAAGTGCTCACAGATTTTGTTAATGAATCTACAAGCTTATTCAAAGTGTCCACCTTCATCAACAATACTTTATTTTCTTCAACCATGTCTCTCACAAAGAGATATTGAATATCATTATGGTTTTTCTTTGAATGATAACCCGAGTTCTTCACCAGAAAAATTTCACTCTGACTATCAAAATATATCCTTACAACTTGATGTACCAACCCAATACCTGAACACAATCTTTGTAACCATATTGCTTCCTTACTTCCATGAGTGGCTGCCATGTATTCAACTTTTGTAGTTGAAAGTGCCACTACAACCTGCCTTTTTCTCATCCAACTTATTGTTCCTCCAAACAGGTTAAACCCATACCCACTTATAGATCTCCTACGATCCAGATCTCTAACCCAATCTGCATCAACAAATCCATGTATATCCAACACTCTGTCCAATCCTGGTCTTCCTTGGTAGCACAATCCATAGTTAGAAGTGCCACACATATACCTGAAAACCCTTTTTACTGATGTCCAATGCTTCTTCCCTGGTTTTGACATATACCTGCTAAAAAATCCCACTACATGTGCAATGTCTGGTCTAGTACAGACCATTGCATACATCAAACTACCAACTGCACTCGCATATGGAACACGAGACATGTCCTCCTCCTCTTCCTGTGTCTTGGGACATTGATCCATAGATAAATTTACACCAACAGGAATAGGAATCTTTATCAGTTTACATTCCTGCATATTAAACCTCTGCAATATTGTCTCGACATATTTTCTCTGATTTAACCAGAGTTTCCTCTTTTTCCAATCTCTTTTAATTTCCATGCCCAAAATGAAATTTGAAGCACCAAGATCCTTCATGTCAAATTTAGAGGACAACTAAGTTTTCACATCCTCGATAATCTCCTTGTTGTTTCCTATCAGCAACATGTTATCCACATACAAGACCAAATAAATCAAATGATCACCAATTAATTTAAAATACACAGTGATCCTCTTTGCTTCTTGTGAAGCCAAGTCCCAGCATATAAGTATCAAATTTTTGATACCACATCCTTGGTGATTTTTTTAAACCATACAGGGACTTTTTCAGCTTGCATACCAACTCCTTCTTTCCCTTCACAACAAATCCTTCTAACTTCTTCATATAGATTTCTTCTTCTAGATCCCCATGTAGGAATGTTGTCTTCACATCCATCTGTTCTACTTTAAAATCAAATGCAAAAACAACAGATAACATAAATCTTATAGAGGTGAACTTAGCAACAAGAGAAAAAATGTCACCAAAATCAATTCCGTCAACCTAGGAATAACCCTTTGCTATTAACCGATCTTTGTATTTCTCCACTTTGCCTTCTGCATTCCGCTTCTTTTTAAATACCCATTTTCTGCCAATGGGATTTATTCCAGTCGACAACTCCACTAGATCCCAAGCCTCATTCTTATCCAAGGATGCCATTTCTTCATCCATGGCCTTTTTCTATAGATTCCCATCCTTTGAATCCACTGCCTCCCTGATAGTTCTAGGATCATCATCAGTAATAGACAAAAAAGAATTTGAATGAAAATAAGATGGATTATACCCTTCCGGTAGCCTTCTTTATCGAACCGATATCCTCAATACTGGAGTATGAGGATCTTCTTCTTCTGATTATTATTCTTCTGTAGAGTCTGATTCATCATCCTTTAAATCAAACTTTATTTTCTCTTGTTCTTCCTTAATTGGTAGGACTTCTTGTTTAACAACATCCTTAATTTCTCTAAATACCACATCTAGGCTATACACTACCTTCTTAGTTTATGGGTTCCAAAGATTATAATCTTTGAGACCATATTTATATCCAATAAAGATACACTTTTCATCCTTCTTATCTAGCTTACTCCTATTTTCATTTAGAACATGAACATATGCATCACAACCAAATACCTTGAGATGTGTGAGAGAAGGTTCCTTACTAGTCCATACCTCTTGTGGAGTCCTGTCATCCAACGCTAATGAGGGTGATCTATTGACCAAGTAACATGCACTACCCATTGCCTCTGCCCAAAATTCTTGCCCTAACTCGACACCACTGAGCATGCACCTTGCTTTTTCTATCAATGTCATATTCATCCTTTCTGCAACTCCATTATGTTGAGGTGTATATGGAGTAGTATTCTACCTTGCTATACTGCACTTCTTACATAATTCTTCAAATTCATTCCCGCAGAAATCTCCACCATTATCTGTCATCAACACCTTAATTATTTTCTCTGTTTGATTCTCAACAATAGACTTAAACTCTTTAAACCTCCCAAATACTTCATATTTCTTCCTGAGGAAATATATCCAATTATACCTCAAGAACTCATCTATAAATGAGACACAGTACACAGTTTTTCCCAATGATGGGAACAACACAAGTCCAAAAAAATCACCGTGAACTAGCTGTAAAATTTCTTCTGCCCTCGTTGCACCAGAGGGGAATCTTACCCGATTCTTCTTCTCATATAAACAATGTTCATAGAAATCAAAATCTAGAGAGCAGTTAGACATACCTTCAACCATACCTTTACCATGTAGTATTCGAAGACCCTTCTCTCTGATATGCCCCAGTCTTTGATGCCACATCATAACCTTTTCTCCAGAGACTGTATGAGTTCTTTCTTATTCAACTCCAATATCAGGAACAATGGAACTATTACACCCATCACTAATAGTGCTTCCTTGTATCTTATACAGAGTTCCAAACCAAAATCCCTTAAGCAACACCATTGCTCCTCGAACCATCCTGGAGGTTTCCTTTTCAAATAATGTTTTTACCCCTGCATCATCCATTTTTCTTACATAAATCAAATTTATGGCCAAACCTGGGATGTGCAGAACACCAGGAAATGCTCTAATCCTTCCATCTATGAGCCTCAACTTGACTTTTCCTCGTCCTATGATTCTGGTTGTCGATTCATCACCTAATAAAACATTACCTCCATCATAGCTTTCATATTCACAGAACCACTCCTTGTGGGGAGTCATATGAGATAATGCACCAGATTCAACCAACCATGCCTCATGATCTACATGTGTTCTTTAACAATCCAAGTACACTTCCCCTCCTTCTTCCTTGGAGGTATTTTCTTATGTAGAAGGAGATTCTTCAGATCCCTTCTTTTTCTCAACTTTGGATCTACACTGCTTCTTGGAGTTCCCTTCTTTTCCACGTATCCAACATACCTTTACAAAATTTTCAGGATATTTAGATCTACCCTTAGAATTAGATCTCCCACTTGAGAACTTAGATCTATTTGTTTCCTGGGAACATCCTCTTGAAAATAATGTGTCTATTCTATGCCCTTCCATATTCTTTTGTCTCATCTCCTCCAACAACAAGGATGAGACCACTTAATCAAACTTCAAGGTAGTTGTATTAATACCTATGGACACAATGAGACTATCCCATGAGTTTGGTAAAGAACACAGTAAATGGATATATTTATCTTCATCTAAAATTTTAATCTCAACATATACTAACTGACTTACCACAGTATTGAAGGCATTCAAATTCTCTGCCACCGAGTCTCCATATCTCATCCTCAGGTTATACAATTTATTTATCAGGAATAGTTTATTCAATAGGAACTTAGACTGATACAACTTCCCCAACTTTTCCCATAAATCCTTGGCTATATCTTCCTCTGACACATTCAGTAATACTGAATCTGAGAGACACATTCAGATTGTGCTCTTCACCCTCCGATGCAACTTTTTCCAGTCATCTGCTAAAGTTCCTGTAGGTGCAGTACCTGGATCTAC
>JASDQU010438950.1:29557-55064 GCA_032191745.1 Picea mariana | reverse complement strand
TCCCTCAAGCAAGCCAAGAAGGATAATAAATTATCACCAAAGTACTATGGCCCTTATAAGGTGTTCCAAAAGATTGGTACTATGGCATACAAATTGGAGTTGCTTGCATCTTCACGAGTACACCCAGTTTTCCATGTTTCATGCTTAAAGAAGTTTATAGGTGACAAGATCCCAGTTCAAACTATATTTCCAGAACTTGACGAGGAAGGAAAAATTATATTGGAGCCTGAAACCATCACTGACATAAGAATTCACCAGCTGAGGAATAGATCCATTTCAGAGTATCTCATTAAATGGAGGAAACTACCGGCTGAAGATTCCACTTGGGAAGATGAGTCTTTTATACAGAAGCATCCAGAGTTGCTCAAGCATTGTGGACAACACATGTCTCAAGGGGAGGGGCATGTTAAGCCCTAATATTGGCTCATTACCCCTTAATTGGGGCATATTCTATTAGTAATGTTATTTTATTTATGTTGGCTTTATGCCATTAGTTGTAATTATACCTCCTAGTCTCCTATATATACCAAGGAGACATTTTCATTTTAAATCATCTTGTACTTGAACATTTAAGTGGGGTAAAAGGAGGTTTCCCCCTCGAAGAGGCTTATTATCTAAAATTATCTCTTTTTCAAGGTGTTGAGTACTTTTTCTGAGGTTTTTCTATGTTATATTGATATTTGGTTCTTAACAAGATCCTTCTTCCTCAAGCTAGGTCTCAGCACTAAGCCTTCTAACATCTCTTGCACTCAGCCCTGCAAGTCTTAAACAGTATGCACAGATCACTTACAATCCTTCGATCACATAGATCTAGCACTTAGACATTCCTTTAGCACTTAGCACACCGACGTCTTTCTAGATTGCCTATCCTTCTATATATACATTACAAAATGGTCCTAAACATGGGTCAACCCATGGGCCAGCGTCCCTTTCCCATTACATATTCCCAAAAACCCAAAAAAGGCACCCAAAAGGGGGCCAAGATCCCATGATCTCCGCTTCATCTTGTGCTCCTCCTTTGACAGGCTATCGAAGTTCCAAAATAGGTCATCATGACCAATAAATTCCCAAAACTTGGTCAAGAGCCAAAATGCACTGCTTCATAGGTTACAACAAGGCATGATCCATCTGGGGATTCATCTTCCTTGTGAGAAACAGTCAGCAAAATGGATCCTAAGAGGATCATGTATGCATAAAGAATCAAGGATCATTGTGTATGGATAAAGAATCCTAAAAAGGTTGGGCACAGATTCAGCTATGGATTTAAAAGAATATGTAATAACTGGTGTCAATACTTTATAATTTATTTATCCAGTGGTTTGTAGTTATATATTGGCAGCAATGCATAACCATCATTTTATCCTTAAAAAATTGGCTTTGGATAACAAGAAGAACAAGTTAACTATCATTGATAGTTTCTCTATTTTCTTTTGAAGGGGATAGAAGATCAACATATTTTACAAGGTTGTCATGTTGTAACAAGAACAATCAACTAGTACTATGATGCTTCTGTATTAGTGAACACCTCTCTCCTTTATTTCCATTGCAGAGGTCCATATGATATGAAAATTTATTTTGGCTATGCAATAAATGCCATGTTCAATCAAAAGGCATCATCTATAGATATACCTGGAAACAGCTAAAGTTGACCCTGCACCCTTTGAGAATGAAAAAATCATTGCACATCATCTTGAAGAAATAAATTCTTCTTTTCCAATGGCGAAACTAACATGCAATTGAAATATACATTATATATGTTTATCTTCCTAGGTGTACTTATAACAGAGATTCAAACATATCAACAACAATATAATGTAAAGGATAGTAATAAATTTCTGGAGAAAACTCCAATTAGAAGACCATGCCATCTTTGCATCCTTAATTCTATGGTCTATTAGTGGAAATAAAATCACAAATTTTATCGGTGGGTCTTAGGACCCATATCTAAATGGAATAAGCATATCTAAGGAATAGGAAACGGAATCAAAATACTTATCAGTGGGTTTGGGTAATGAGATCTAACTGAAAGTAATGTTCTTGAAAATAGTAGCCAAGATACACCTCTGCTTTATCACAGCATCTTTCCCTTAACATACTGCTGGCATCTTCAATGTGTTTCTAGAATCCTTTTAACTCAAATGTTTTCTACAATAGATAGCAGTTTTCATATAGCTCAAAACTTGTGTATTTAAAATCATTCTTAGATGAAGCAAACTAAATGCATTAGTTAGTAGAATAAGTTAGAATGATGTTTGCTCACTTCTACTCAATGGGAAGGCTTCAAGAGTGTTTTGTTCTATCCATAATAGAAATGAAATGCATGCAAATAACAACCATGAAAAAACTTAGTGCTAATATAAATTATTTCAGCATAATAAGTAACCATAGAAAGAAATACATGGCCAACTTGTTCAATTTGATCACAAAAGCAAATAGCTTAAAATAGGTCAACATTACCAATGAAGTCAACAGCCTCATTGAAAGGTAAAGTTTGTTCTTCTTTAAGGCAGTGATAAGTGAAAGAATTCTTATATAGATTATATTTTTGAAGGAGAAATACGGCATAAAATTAGAAGAGAGGTTGACATCAAAGAATATGAACCACCAGAATGGATAGTCAAAGACTCAGGCATTCCATATCTGGTTTGAGCTTAAGGAAGCTCAGACGTGAAAGTGTAAAAACATTCCTGGATTGGCTAATACATTTTTTGGTACTTTTATTCTGGTACAAATATTTCTAGCTCTGGCCCTAAGAGTAACATAGATTTCCTCACACATCGGAAACTTGTTGATGTAATTGCCTCATGGGAAGGTTGGGCTAACATAAAGAAATCTATTCTCAAAGAAAAAGTCACCTGGCAAGAGATTACTTTCCGATTAATATGGGGTTTCGCAGGTATGATAAAAAATTGGTGGTATGGATTACCACAGGAGCAAACAACTAAAGTAACTCAATCTTATGATACTATTGTTGCATTGGTTGAAGTCGTAAGCCATGATTTCTTTGGCCAAGCCCCAATGGACACTGAACATTATGCCATTTTATTTATGTCTCAAAGAATGTATAATTTAGCCCTTTTGGATAAATTTAAGTGTGAAATGCATAAGCTTCTCTACAAGGCAGTTGACTCCTCTAACATTACCTATCTTCACCATTATTTGGCTGCTATGCTAGGTCATATTCATGAGCTTGTCAAAGAATACATGCTTGATCATAAGTTGCAAGTAGACAGTCAATCATTAGCATCATTGGATGATATTATTGTTAGAACAATTCAAAGGCAATGTGTTCAAAAGAAATATGCAAAAGCACTCAAGCATCATTAGATGTTTATAAGTAAACATTGCAATAGGTTCCCTCAAACCTACTTTTGGTCATCCCTACATATAGTGGTATGCAAGTTACTACTGCAAAAAAAATAAACCTTTAAGGTACAAATACAAGAGATAGACGCCCTCTGTTGAGTATCTAGGCAAAAGAACATCCTATGTCTGGCATCGAACCAGCAAAAGGAAAGAAGGCGGATGTTTTATTTGTAAACAAAAAGGACATTGGGCATCCAAGTGTCCCCAGAAAACCAGGACTAAAATTGGCAAGAAGATTGCAGCAGTCTTTTCTGCAACATTGGATCCAACAGAATGGGATCTTCTTTCTCATCTCCTTTAGACTTTGATCCTAAATTCAGTTTTCCTTTGATTTATTCTTCTAAATCTACTGTATATTCTCCTTCATCTTGTACTTATTTAACTTTTCTTTCTGAAAATGACACACATTCTCCTGATGAATTTCCTGACATTAATTTTTTATCTGTTAAAATGCTCCATAGTGAACCCCCAGAAGAAGCCATGTTAGCCAGTCTTCATTCCCTCCAGCTTGAAAAATTATGTCTCTCGCTATCATTTTCTCCATAAAAGGTTTCATGATTCTTCCATATCTCGGCTCACTACTCAGCTTTCTAATCTACGCTTGTGGAACATGGTGATTGATGTAGCCACTTTGTCAAAACCTGTTTCCAAATCCCCCAAGGTTCCCACACATAGAAAGAAGAATCCCCATTCATGTTTTCATGAGCCAATGGATACACTCTATACTTGTTAGCCCTTGAGTAAGTTTTGGGAACACTTGGTCATATTTGACCATTTTTTGGACTTCAACAGCCTGTCGAAGATGGAGCGCCAGACGAAGCAGAGATTGTTGAATCTCGGCCCACTTTTGGGTCCCTTTTTGGGGTTTTGAGGAATATGTAATGGGAAAGGGATGTCGACCTGTGGGTTTACCCACGCTTAGGCCCCCTTTTGTATGTATAAATAGAAGGATAGGCAATGTAAGAGAGCGAGTCGAATAGTATGTCTATGTGATGTATGCTAAGTGCAAGTAAGATCTGTAAGAGCTTAGTGCCTATATGAGACTTGCAGAAGCTGAGTGCAAGTTATTGTAAGAATTTGTAGAAGGATTTTTGTTATAACGCAAGGAAGAAGGATCTAGCGAGTTGCGCGAATCTTTTATCCTATATTGTGTAGTAGGGTTTGGTGGATCTGTGCTTGTAACCGCTTGGTCGATGATAATAAAGAAGAAGAGTTGGTGGATGTAGCCCCAGGTGGGGGTGAACCACGTAAATCTTGTGTTGTCTGCTTTGTGCCTTGTTCTGATGCATTGATGTGATTATTTGTTAAGTGCTTTGATATATTTAGATATATCTATTTATGCTTTGTGCTTCTTATATGTATGTGAATGTAGATATGACATGTATGAAGATGCTTAGTGTGATCTACTAGATCTGATCTATTTTACTAATGCCAAGTGTTGAAATACTTTAGATCTAAGTGATTGTTGTGATGCTCTGTGCTATCTGCGAAGTATAACAAGGGTTGAATATTGACGAATGATCGATTCTAGGTGCTCTGTAAGCAATATAATCACATATTTGTGTCCCAGCTAAGGTCACAGACACTTGAGTCTTGCAACCATCCCTGCCTCTACCTCGGGTGAGACTTTATCTTATTTGCAGGTGTTGCCGAAAGGGCCGGTAGTTAGGGTTTTGTTGGTGCACTCTTGTAGCGTTGAACCCTGGGTCTGCCCTTGTGCCAACAAATGGTTCTGTTGTTGGGACCTAAAACTCTGATTGCTGGGAACTAAGGGAGAAGAATATTTGTGTGGAGATTCAACTGGAAAATTGTGGAATCTCTGTGCGTAGATCTGTTTCCCTAGTGCACAGATTTTTACTCGACCGTGAAGCTTTGTACCAAGAAAAAAAGGACAGATCTAAAGAAAAGAAGGTCAGATCTGAAGAAAAGAAGCAAGACCCGAATGCTTTGTGCTCTAAAAAAAGTAAAAGGGGAAGTTTCTGAAGAAAAGAGGTCAGATCTGCAGAAAAGAGGTAAGATTTGTAAGCTCTGTGCTCTAATCAAGGTAAGAATAGTTAAAACTTCTTAGATTTGGAATCTTTGTGCTCTGTAGAAGTAAGATAAGTGGAAATTTTTGTTTCTAGAGCATGGATCTAGGTATGTTTTATAGATTTTTTCCTAGCTTAAACACTAGGGCATTAATAGATGAAATAAATTTTGATATGAATAGATCTTATAAGAATAATGATAGATATGTTATACTTATGCATAGAAAGAATGTTTGGACTAACAAGTGGATGCAGGATCCTAGAAAGAATTGTTTGCAAGATAGCTACCATGATCCTAGTACGCAGTATAGAAGAAGTTGGCGATCATTTAAAAGAAAGAGAGGAGTGACCCTATGTTATAGTTGCATAAAACTAGGCCATCTAGCTAAGGAATGCCCCGGTGGAAGACCTAGTTGTCTATGTTGCAAAGTTATGGACCATGAAGTATTGGATTGCCCTAGAATGATTTTTAACCTTGAAAGAATGAATTTGAATCAGGAAAACCCTAAGGTAGAAATAGAAGAGGCAGAACCCCAGCAAGAATCAAAGAAGATATTGGAACAAATGAAAGAGACCCTGAATGACCACCGATATGTTAGACTGTCAGAGATTTTCAAAGAAAAAGAATGCATTGAAGCAATAATAGGAGACTTCGACATTGAATCTGTCCTTGATGACGAAACACAAGTGAACATTATGCCAGAAATAAGTTGGGAAGCTATAGGGAAGCCTTATATGATCCCTTCATTAGGAGGAATAGGACTATTCAAAGGAAAACTAATGATGTTATGTGGAAAGCTCACTCAGATACCTATGACAGTCAATGGAACTTCGACAAAGGAAGACTTTGAGATTATCAAATTCATTGAAGAAAGCGCCCCATTTACCATGTTACTAGGAAAATCTTGGATTGATAGAGATCGAGCTAGAAATAAGGAAGAAGAAGAAGTCTTAGAATAGAAGAGACAAGAGTTAAAAGATTTCATGACCTGGAAGATTGCACAGTTGATTGAAGAAAGGGAGAACATATCGAAGCTACTTGACACTAGAAGCCCACATGTCGAAGCTACAAGAACATCGAAAGACATACCAAAGGCTACCCCAGATAAAGAAGAAGTGATACACCTGCATCCTAGGAAATAATCTCAGTAGCGTGAAGTGACTATGTCCAAGAATCAGAATGACAAAAGAACCACTGAGACGAAGCTCACGGGGAAGAAGGCTAGAAAGTTGAGTAAGAAGAAGGATAATATTGAAAAATTACAACAGGTTCTAGAGGGCACCTCGTAGAAAGAAACTTTGAAGAATTGGAGCTTTGCCGGGATATTAGAACAGTGACATAGGGCACTTCGTCGTGGCGAACTAATATAGCCATTGGAGGCTGATATATCCGTTCAACAGCCGCTCCAAATGGGTCGGAATGTATTGATGGCTCATCACCAGACCATTGGATCACACCATAACGGATAGAACAAGAATTAATGAGGCTCATACCCGTTACAAAGTAAATCGTTACCAAGATTGCCTATTTATCTCATCATTCCATGCATGAAGAACACTTTTTCCAACCGAGAATTTGAAGCTCACAGAATAGAAAGTATATATAGTGATCATCACGGCCTTGTCTTTCATTCCTGTGCAGTGTCTAAGATCATTGTGACCCCGATATTATTAACCCCAAGCATGTATGTCCGAAGAGCTTAGCGCACTTGAAGACTCTGTGAAGGAAGTACTTGGTGATATTAGGACCGAGAAAGTCATGTCAGAAAGAAGGATGTTTACAGGTGTGCAAGCATCATCAACAGGAGGAGTCCAAGCTTCTCCATCAACTTCTTGTGGAGCAAGAACTTCCAGAATTGTGAAAGAGACGAGAACGAAGCATAGAGACGATATCGCGAATGCCAAACTGATTCCGAGCATTCTACCTGCCTACCTACCCCCTCTAAGCGACACCATCAACCAAGACAGTGTGCCTAGAGATTTTGAATATTCTTTGGTCATGGCGTACCTCCCAAAAGGGATACGCCTAGTTCGCATCAACCAGTACAAGCTCACAGCCTTGAAGTTTAGTGACTTCAATCTTGGAGATTGGAAATTTTACAGCATGCTTGCCCCGCATAAGTACTTGACCAAGATGAAAGGAAAGAATTCAAATATTATCCCACAGCCATGGACCCAGAACCTCACACAGTCCACACTGCTCAATGTGATGAAGATCCCACACTTCGGCCAAAACCAGGAAGTAAACGCATGAGTGAAATTGTTGTTATCCTGCTACCAAGGAGGTTACTTATGGTTGAACCATCGCATCACTATGGATCCGACCTTGATTAATCGGATCACAGGCCTGAGCATGCAAGGCCCTGACCCATAGGATTTTTACCCTGGAAAGACCTCAAACCAAGCATTAGTGCAAAGAATCAAAGAGACGTATGGAGATGTAGAGAAGGGCACGTGAGGTTACAAGGTAACCTCTATCCAAAATGGTGCAGTGCGCCTTGCATGTCAGCTAATCGCAGGCAAGATAGTTCGCAAGAACTGGCCCACCCAAGTAACTGGATTCATTGTTGACCTCGCTGGGAAGTGCACAAAAGGACTTCAGATGAATTGGGCATAGTACCTCGTAAACCAGCTAGAGCTTGATTGTCGAGAAGCACAAGACCAAGGGCATGAGTTCCACTTTAGTTGGCTTCTCATACTAATCACATTCATTGCATGGGAAATGTCGGAAGGTGTGACCTTCCCCGACATCGAGCCCTTCGAACCTTTGGCTGTGAAGTTTAGTACCTTGTGGCACAACCAGTTGAAGAAAGCCATCCAGTCCGAGCCTCAGATGACCCCAAATACCTTGCACAGGTTTCGGCCCTTAATGAAGTTCAGCGCAGACCGCAACTTTATTTATATTATAGGGCATGCTGATGAGCACAAGCAACAGTTGCAGTCATATTACAAGTTGATCGAGGAAGACATCGAAGAGATCACTAAGGAATGGTTGGCGGACCTCCTTATTCCAGCCAACCTTGCGGATTTGTTCGATGTAGACAGCCCGAAAGCTACGCAGGACACACTCGGACCTAGTAAGATGAAGAATCTTGAAGAGGTTCACGATGTAGATAGTGCATCTGTAAGGACTGCCTTTATCACACCAGACGAAGGAGACGATGGTGAAGAGATAGAAGGCATAGAAATTGAACAACAGAATGGTGAAGTACCACTACCTAGGGATGAAGCAGACTCATCGAAGAAAAGGAAGGTTTCGCCTTTGAAATCTTTTTCCCGGAAGAAACCTAGAACCCCTGTAACCAAGATGCGGACTACCCTCACATTGGATGATTTTAATTTCATCATTACAGTTGTGAATGATGCTTCACAGGAAGTATTAGAGAAGCAGGAGGCTAAGCAGGAGAAGATGTATAATCGTATCGATATTGAACTCCAAGGAGTGCAGCAAGCACTCCAGTCTAGCCACGCAGTCTACACTGCGCCTCTAACAGCAGGAACAATAGAACCGGGAGATGAGCCAGCTCAACTCCACCGGATTGTTTATATGGTCGAAGCTCGCCTTCGACGAGCTCAAGAAGAGACAGCGCAAGCCACTTAAGCATTGACACAGGTACAAGGAGTACTTTTCGAGCAGTGTAATGCTGTCAAATGAGAAAAACTTACTCTTCAAGTATAGTGGGATAAAGAGAAAGCAGAGCTACAGCAGAGCAAGGACCAGTTGATCATAGAGCAGCTAGAAGTAAAGGAATGGGTCAACAGATCACTTCGCTCTGTGACCTTCATAGAAGCAAGAGCTGAAGAACGAATTCCACAGCAGGTGGCACAACTCGAAGAATTTATCCAACAGCTTCAACAGGGCATCGCAGACCTGGAACTTCGTACTGTGCCCGAGACCCCTCAATAAATCAGAGCCCTAAGAAAGGTAACTTGTTGGCACAGGGGTAGACCCAGGGTTCAACGTTAAAAGAGAGCACCAACAAAACCCTAACTATTGGCCCTTTCGGCAACACCTGTGAAGCAGATGAAGTCTCACCTGAGGTAGAGGCAGGGGTGGTTGCAAGACTCAAGTGTCTGCAACCTTAGATGGGAAAAAAATCTATGATTATATTGCTTACAGAGCACTTAGCATCGAACCTTCATCAATATTCAATCCTTATTATACTTCAAAAATAGCACAGAGCATCGCAACATTCACTTAGATCTAAGATATCTTAGTGCTTAGCAACAGTAAAATAGATCAGATCCAGTAAATCAGCACTGAGCATCTTCATACATATCAGATCTACTATTCATACACTTCTAATAAGCACAAATCATAAATAGATCTATCTAAATATATTAAAGAACTTAGCAAAAGAAGGGATAAACACATCAAGTCAAAGCACAGAGCATAACACATAGATTTACATGGTTCAACCCCATCCTGGGGCCACATCCACCAACTCTTCTTCTCTATTATCGTCGGCCAAGCGGTTACAAGCACAGAGCCACCAAACCATGTTGCACACAGGACAGAAGATTTGCACGGCTCGCTAGATTCTTCTTCCTTGCGTTATAGCACAAAGCCTTATCCAACTTCTTACAGCAACTTGCACTCAGCTTCTGCAAGTCTCCTATAGGCACTAAGATCTTACAGATCTTACTTTCGCTTAGCATACATCACATAGACATACTATTTGACTCCCTTTCTCCCTTCTTATATTTTCCTATATTCTATTTATACATACAAAATGGGCCTAAGCGTGGGTAAACCCATGGGCCGACATCCCTTTCCCATTACATATTCCCAAAACCCAAAAAGGGACCCAAAAGTGGGACGATATTCTGCAATCTCCGCTTCATCTGGGGATTCATCTTCGACAGGTTGTCGAAGCCCCAAAAATAGTCAAATATGACCAAGTGTTCCCAAAACTTGGTCAAGGGCTAGCAGGCCCCCAACACTCACCTGTGACTCATCCCAAGTCACTTTGGTCTAATCAATTCTACCTCGAATTCCTCGAGATTGGCCCGAGCTGCTTCGACCTACTGTAGTGCTACTACCTCTTGCTCAGTGAACTCCTGGATGAGTGCGTCATTGACTGGTCCTTCCAGGCGTTGCTCTACTACACTCACAACTTGTTCAAGTTCTACTCCTTGCCTTTCAACTTCAATGAACAGTTGGCATGCCTTCTCTTGCACTGGTTGAATTCGTTGAGAGACTTCCATTACTTTGGTCTGGATCATGTGGATTTGTTGTTGGGCAGTGTGTTTCTCTGGAAACCTCTTCATTCTTTCAACTAGTGACAAGGCCTCCAGCTGCGCTTGTAACCTATCTACAAGTTGCTTTTCTTCTTGGAGTTGCGACTCCAATGCTTGTAACTCTGGATTCTCTCTGAGGTTTTCATAAGTTTGAGTGCTCCTAGAGATCAGCTACTTGAATTCCAAAGCAAGGGCTTTCATTCTGCTAACTATGCTGGGAGCAGCTGCCTCTCTTAAGTCTCTGATTTTTTGAGGAGTCTCAGGCACAGTGCGAAGTTCTAGGTCTGTGACGCACTGTTGAAGCTGTTGGATCACTTCTTCAAGTTGTGCCACCTTTTATGGAATTCCTTCTTCATCTCTCACTTCTATGACAGTCATAGAACGAAGTGCTCTGTTGACTAGTTCCTTTACTTCTAGATGCTCCGCGATCAACTGCTTCTTGGTTTGTTGTAGCTCTGCTTTCTCTTTGTCCCATTGTGCTTGAAGAGCAAGTTTTTATCGTTCGGCAGCACTGTCCTGCTCGACAAGTAGTCCCTATACCTGTGTCAAATCTTGTATGGCTTGCGTTGTCTCTTTCTAAGCTCATTGAAGGTGAGCTTCGACCATATCAAAAATCTGGTGAAGTTGAGTTGGATCATCTCCCGGTTCTACTGTTCCTGTTGTCAGAGGCGCAGTGGAGACTGCGCAGCTATACTGGAGTGCCTGCTGCACTCCTTGGAGTTCAATCTTGATACGATTATACATCTACTCCTGCTTCACCTCCTGCTTCTCTAATACCTCATGTGAAGCATCATTCATAGCTGCAATGATGAAATTAAAATCATCCAATGTGAGGGTAGTCTGCATCTTGGTTACATGGGTTCTAGGTTTCTTCTGGGAGGAATATTTCAGAGGCAAAACCTTCCTTTTCTTCGATGAGTCCTCTTTGTCCCTAGGCGGTGGTACCTCACCTTTATGTTGTTCAATTTGTGCACCTTCTATCTCTTCGCCATCATCTCTTTCGTCTAGTGAAATGGACACGGTCCTCATAGATGTGTTGTTTATATCCTGAACTTCTGTAGGCTTCTTCATCTTACTAGGTCCGGGTGTATCCTGCGCAGCTTCTAGGCTGTCTACATCGGACAACTCCATAGGGTTGGCTAGAATAAGGAGGTTCGCCGACCATTCCTTAGTGATCTCTTCGATGTCTTTGTTGGTAAACTTGTAATATGACTACAACTATTGCTTGTGCTTATCAACGCATGTTGTTATATAAATGAAGTGGTGGTTTGAGTTGAACTTCATTAAGGGCCAAAACCAGTGGAGGGTATTTAGGGTCATCCGAGGCTCAGAATGGATGGCTTGTTTCAACTGGTTGTAGTAAGTATGGAAGACATCATTGGATTTCCACTACTTGTTCATATCATTAGAGTACCACAAGGTACTGAACTTCGCGGCCAAAGGTTCGAAGGGCTCGATGTCAGGGAAGGTCACACCTTCTGACATTTCCCATGCAATGAATGTGATTAGTATGAGAAGCCAGCTAAAGTGGAACTCATGCCCTTGGTCTTGCGCTTCCCGACAATCAATATCTAGTTGGTTTACGAGGTACTGTGCCCAATTCATCTATAGTCCCTCCGCGCACTTTCTTGCAAGGTCAACTACGAATCCAGTTACTTGGGTGGGTCAGTTCTTGCAAACTATCTTGTCTGTGATTAGATGACATGTGAGGCACACTGCGTCGTTCTGGATAGAGGTTACCTTGTAACCTCGCGTGCCCTTCTTGACATCGCCATAAGTTTATTTAATCCGTTGCACTAATTCTAAGTCTGAGGTCTTTCCAGGGTAAAAATCTTATGGGTCAGGGCCTTGAATGCTCAGCCCTGTGATCTGATTGATCAAGGTCAGATCCACAGTGATGCGATGGTTCAACCATAAGTAACCTTCGTGGTAGTAGTATAACAACAATTTCATGCATGCATTTACTTCTTGGTGTCGGCCGAAGTGTGGGATCTTCATCACATTGAGTAGTGTGGATTGCGCGAGGTTCTGGGTCCATAGTTGCGGGATAATATTTGAATTCTTGCCTTTGGTCTTGTTCAAGTACTTATGCGTGGAAAGCATACTGTAAGATCTTCGGTATCCAAGGTTGAAGTCGCTAAACTTCAAGGCTGCGAGCTTATCCTGGTCAGCGCAAACTGTGTCTATCCCTTTCAGGAGGTACATCATGATCAAATCATATTCAAAATATCTGGGCACACTGTATCGGTTGATGGCACCGCTTAGAGGGGGTAGGTAGGCAGGTAGAATGCTCAGAATCAGCTTGGCACTCGTGATATCCTCTCTATGCTTCATTCTCGTCTCTGTCATGATTCTGGAAGTTCCTACTCCGTGAGTAGTCAATGGAGAAGCTTGGACTCCTCCTGTTGATGATTCTTGCACACCTGCATACGTCCTTCTTTCTGACATGAATTTCTCAGTCCTGAGATCAACGAGTACTTCCTTCACAGATTCTTCAAGTGTGCTAAGCACTTCGGACATACACGCTTGGGATAAATTATTGGGGTTACAATGATTTTAGACGTTGCACAGGAATGAACAACAAGGGCATGATGATCACTGTATACACTTGTTATTCTACGAGCTTCAAATTCTCAATAGGAAAAAGTGTTCTTCAGGCATGGCGTGACGAGATATATAGGCTATCTTGGCAACAGTTTACTTTATAACGGGTATGAGCCTTATTAATTCTTGTTCTGTCCATTATGGTGCAGTCCGATGGTCTGGTGATGAGCCATCAATGCTTTTCAATCCATTCGGAGCAGCAGTCGAAAGATATATCGACCTCTAATGGCTATATTGCTTTGCCATGACGAAGTGCCCTATGTCGTTGTTTTGATATCCCAGCGAAGCTCCAATTCTGCAAAGTTTCTTTCTGCGAGGTACCCTCTAGAACCTATTGTAACTTTTCAATCTTAGCCTTATTCCCTGTGAGCTTTGCCTCGGTGGTTCTTTTCCCATTCTGATTCTTATTTTCCTTGGACATAATCACTTTGCGCTGCTGAGATTCTTTCCTAGGATTCAGGTGTATCACTTCTTCTTTATCTGGGACAGATACTTCCATCTTATGTGAGTCTTCTAATGCTCTTGTAGTTTTGACATCTGGGCTTCTAGTGTCAGGTAGCTTTGATTTGTTCTCCTTCTCTTCAATCAACTGCGCGATCCTTCTGGTCATGAAATCTTTTAACTCTTGTCTCTTATGTTCTAAAACATCTTCTTCTTCCTTCTTTCTAGCTTGATCTCTATCAATCCAAGATTTTCCTAGTAACATAGTAAATGGGGTGTGGTCTTCAATGAATTTAATAATCTCAAAGTCTTCCTTTGTCGAAGTTCCATTGACTGTCATAGGTATCTGAGTGAGCTTTCCACATAACATCATCAATTTTCCTCTAAATAGTCATATTCCTCCTAATGAAGGGATCATAGTAGTCTTCCCTATAGCTTCCCAAGTTCTTTCTGGCATAATGCTCACTTGTGTCTCTTCATCAAGGACAGAGTCAATGTCGAAGTCTCTTATTCTTTCTTCAATGCATTCTTTTTCTTTGAAAATCTTTGATAGCCTAACATATCAGTGGTCATTTAGGGTCTCTTTCATTCGTATCAATACCTTCTCTGATTCCTGTTGGGGTTCTGCCTCTTCTGGATCCACCTTAGGGTTTCCTTGATTCAGATTCATTTCTTCCAGCCTAGCAATCATTCTAGGGAAATCCAATACTTCATGGTCCATATCTTTTCAACAGAGACAACTAGGTCTTCCACTAGGGCTTCCTTAGCTAGATGGCCTAGTTTTCTGCAACTGTAACATAGGATCACTCCTCTCTTTCTTTCATACGATCCCCAACTTTTTCTATACTGCGCACTAGGATCGTGGTAGCTAACCTCCAAAAAAATATTTCTAGGATCCTGCATCCACTTGTTAGTCCAAACATTCTTTCTATGCATGGGTATAACATATCTATCACTATTCTTATCAAACTTTCTTTCATCTATTAATGCCCTAGTTTTTAAGCTAAGACGGAATCTATCAAACATACCTAGATCCATGCTCTAGAAACAAAAAATTCCACTTATCTTACTACTACAGAGCACAAAACTTCCAGATCTAAGAACTTTTAACTATTCTTACCTTTATCAGAGCACTGAGCCATTTGTTGGCATAGGGGCAGACCCAGGGTTCAACGCTACAAGAGTGCACCAACAAAACCCTAACTACCGGCCCTTTTGGAAACACTTGCAAAGTAGGTGAAGTCTCAGCCGAGGTAGAGGCAGGGGTGGTTGCAAGACTCAGGTGTCTGCAACCTTAGCTGGGACACAAATCTATGATTATATTTCTTACATAGCACTTAGCATCGATCATTCATCAATATTCAATCCTTATTATACTTCGCAAATAGCACAGAGCATTGTAGAATTCACTTAGATCTAAGGTATCATAGTACTTAGCAACAGTAAAACAGATCAGATCCAGTAAATCAGCACTGAGCATCTTCATACATATCATATCTACTAGTCATACACATCTAATAAGCACAAAGCATAAATATATATATCTAAATATATCAAATCACTTAGCAAAAGTAGGGATAAACACATCAAGTCAAAGAAAAAAGAATAACACACAGATTTACGTGGTTCACCCCTATCCTGGGGCTATGTCCACCAAATCTTCTTCTCTATTATCATCGATCGAGCGGTTACAATCACAGAGCCACCAAACCCACACAGAATATATGTGCAGCTCACTAGATCCTTCTTCCTTGCGTTATAGCACAAAGCCTTCTACAACTTCTTACAATAACTTGCACTCAGCTTCTGCAAGTCTCCTATAGGCACTAAGCTCTTACAGATCTTACTTGCACTTAGCATACATCACATAGACATACTATTTGACTCCCTTTCTCCCTTCTTAAGTTTTCCTATCTTCTATTTATACATACAAAATGGGCCTAAGTGTGGGTAAACCCACGGGCCAACATCCCTTTCCCATTACATATTCCCAAAACCCAAAAAGGGACCCAAAAGTGGTCGAGATTCTGCAATCTCCACTTCATCTGGCACTCCATCTTCGACAGGTTGTCGAAGTCCCAAAAATGATCAAATGTGACCAAGTGTTCCCAAAACTTGGTCAAGGGCCAACACAACTGCTCGCAGCGCAGTTAGCAGAATGAAATCCCTTGCTTTGGAATGCAAGGATTTTAGCTCTAGGAGTGCTTAGAATTATGAGAACCTCACGAAGAATCCAGAATTGCAGACATTGGAGTCGCAGATCTAGGAAGCAAAGAAGCATGCAGATACATTACAGGCGCAGCTAAAGGCCTTGTCACCAGTTGAAAGAATGAAGAGGTTTCCATATCAAGGTAGGGCCTAGCAACAAATCCACATGATCCAAAGTAAAGTGATGGAAGTCGCTCAACGACTTCAACCAGCGCAAGAGAAGGCATGCCAACTGTTCACCAAAGTTGAAAGCCAAGGAGTAGAACTTGAACAGGTTGTGAGTGCAATAGAACAGCACCTAGAAGGAACAGTCAATGACGCACTCATCCAGGAGTTCACTAAGCAAGAGGCAATAGCACTACAATAGGTCGAAGCAGCTTGATCCAAGCTCAAGGCGTTCGAAGTAGAATTGCTCAGACCAGAGTGACTCGGGACGAGTCACAGGTGAGTGTTGGGGGCTTATTGGCCCTTGACCAAGTTTTGGGAACACTTGGTCATATTTTACCATTTTTGGGACTTCGACACCCTGTCGAAGATGGAGTGCTAGACAAAGCAGATATTGCATAATCTCGACCCAATTTTGGGTCCCTTTTGGGGGTTTTGGGGAATATGTAATGGGAAAGGGATGTTGACACATGGGTTTACCCATGCTTAGGCCCACTTTTGTATGTATAAATAGAAGGATAAGCAATGTAAGAGATGGAGTCAAATAGTATGTCTATGTGATGTATGCTAAGTGCAAGTAAGATCTATAAGAGCTTAGTGCCTATATGAGACTTGCAGAAGTTGAGTGCAAGTTATTGTAAGAAGTTGTAGAAGGCTTTGTGCTATAATGAAAAGAAGAAGGATCTAGCGAGCTACGCAGATCTTCTATCCTATGCGCAGTAGGGTTTGGTGGCTTTGTTCTTGTAACCACTTGGTCGACGATAATAAAGAACAAGAATTGGTGGGCGTATCCCCAGGGTGGGGGTGAACCACGTAAATCCTGTGTTGTCTGCTTTGTGCCTTGTTCTGATGCATTGATGTGATTATGTGCTAAGTTCTTTGATATATTTAGATAGATCTATTTATGCTTTGTTCTTCTTAGATGTATGTGAATGTAGATCTGACATGTATGAAGATGCTTAGTGTGATCTACTAGATCTAATTTGCTTTACTGTTGCCAAGTGCTGAAATACTTTAGATCTAAGTGATTGTTGTGATGCTCTGTGTTATCTGCAAAGTATAACAAGGATTGAATATTGACAAATGATCGATGTTAGGTGATCTGTAAGCAATATAATCACAGATCTGTGTCCCAGCTAAGATTGCAGACACGTGAGTCTTGCAACCATCCCTGCCTCTACCTCGGGTGAGACTTCATCTGCTTCGCAGGTGTCGCTGAAAGGGCCGGTAGTTAGGGTTTTTTGGTGCGCTCTTGTAGCATTGAACCCTGGGTCTTCCCCTGTGCCAACAATACTCATTACCAGCAATACCATCCCAACACTATACAAGAAAGGATGCATAGGAGACAAAGGGAAGCAAAGATATTTCAGTTGTAGGAAACTATGCAACAAAAGATGATGCTTATGGCTAAATTAAAATAGGGTATTGCTCAAGATGAAGAGGAAATAAGAACATTACTAGAGGACCAAGAAAAATCTCCTACAGTATCTGACTCAGAAGAAGAATGACTAGAAAGGACAGAGCAGCAAAAAAAATACATTGCTTTGGCACATGTTCCAGATGAAGTTCTTGATCTTTTCCCTCAAGAACAGATAAGTAATGACTCTGTTGAAAGACATTGTTAATGCATAAGAATGCTTGGATTAAAATATAGGCTTGTCATTACTATCACTTCAAAGTTTTTTTGATACAAGCTATATTAGCTAGATGCACAAATAGACACGGGATCAATCTCATCTGCTAGGTATAATGTTATCCCTCGATATTTCTGGGAACAGCATGAAATCAAATTCATGGCTATAAATCCTGAGCTAATAATATATCAAACATTGAGCTGAGAGACTTCCTATCATTCTTAATGGCAGAGCAATTTACTGTACACTACTTACATATTATTTTTGGTTGTGATGTTCTGTTAAGGCATGACTTTGTGAATCATTGGTTACCTTTTATTATAGCTCAAGACACTGTGACATTGCATGTAGGGAATGAATCTATTTAGATTCCTGTGAAATTTGAATATGCTGAAAGGGTTAATCCAGATCAATAGGATCCATCTCCAGAAATGATCCCTCAATCAGCTGAACAGTTGGTGAAGATTAGGAAGATATGTAAGCATGCAAATCTTAATGGCTAGTCTATTTTTTAAGCAGTTATTGACAAAATAATGATGCAATGTACTGCAAAGCTTCCAAATGCTTTCTAGAGTCGAGAACAATACTTTGTGGATCTACCATATAGAGAAAATTATTCAGGAACTCCTCAAAAGGCTTCTACAAATCAAATGTCTCCCACTAAGATGGACTACTACAAGCAGGAGATTGCAGAACTCCTATGGAGAAAACTCATTGAGCATAGCAAAATTCCATGGGCTTGCTCAACGTTTATGTTGACAAGGACTCAGAACAAAAACGTGGCAAACCAAGGGTGGTGATCAACTGTAAGCCCCTAAATGCAACATCAATGCATATTAGGTAACCACTACCCTCAAAAGAAACACTCTTTACCAAAATAGTCAACTGTCATATATTCATCAAGTTTGTTCTAAAGAATGGTTTCTAGCAGATTAGAATAGTACCTACAGATAGGTATAAAACAGGGTTTGTGGTTCCTCATGGCCAATATAAGTGGCTTGTTCTGCCTTTCGGTTTGAGGAATGCTCCATCATAATTTCAGAAGATGGAGGATGTTTTCAGTCCTTTATATTTTGTAATAGCATACATAGCTAACATATTAGTATGTTCTTATGATACTAACCAGCATAAAAAACATCTAGAGGAGTTCTTCTCTGTTTTTTTTAGACACAGCCTTACATTATCCGAGAAGAAAATGGAGATAGGGAAAACCAAGATTGAATTTCTTGGTCCTGTTATCTATGAAGGCAAATTAGAACTCCAAACTCGTGTCCTTCAGGCATTGGCAGAGTTTCCAGATAGAATCCTGGACAAAACTCAACTCCATAGGTTCTTAGGTCATTTAAACTTTAAACTACATTATATTCTTATATAAAAATCAGGTTGCATACGTACTCTGTCTTCATATGAGATTAAAGTACAAACTAGAACCATGGACCTACGAAACGACTAAATCCATCCAAACTATTCAACAAAAAATCCAGAACCTCACGGCTCTTTCTCTTCCTAATTTGGACCTGCCATTCATTCTTGAGACAGATGCCTCAAATGTCATTTGGGCAGCTATCCTACAAAAACATGTTCATAGAGAAGAAGCTTGCATGTACTCTTTCAGTTGTTTCAAAGAACTTGAATTAAAATATCCATCATCATATAAAGAAATCCTAGCAGTCAAGAACGGCATCAAATTGTTCATGCTACTTCTTAAACCTGTCCATTTCATAGTTCATACTGATCTTAAGCATATGTAGAGTATTTTGTAGAATAAAAGGCTGCTGGAACAAGGCAACAATGTGTCATGCATTGGAGTGCATGGTTGCATGGGTTTGATTTCTCCATAGAATACAAACCTGACAAAGATAACTGTCTGGTTGATCTACTTACCAAAGAAGGATCGAAGATGGTCACCTGTAAGATGAAGCGAACAGTCTATCGTTTTCCTCAGTGTCCGGTTAATTATTGTATTGATTGTTTAATTAACTTAGTTAAAAGGAGTGAATGCATTAACATTATTTTACATCATGTGATTAATTCCATTAGCATTGAAGATCCCTCTAGGTATTTTAGGGATTCTCCAAAATTTGTAATAAGTAGATTTGGTAGATATCATCCCAAGGAAGGACAAACATTTATCTATGGTTTTGAATTTTGGTTGTCATATAATGACTATTGCAATCTGTATAGACTCATTCAACAGAAAGGGGTCATACATGTAAATGTGGTTCCATTATCCATATACATGCTTTCCATGGCTTTGCTTGTTCACGCATCAGGCATGTTCCAGAGTTCTAGAATTACAAGAGCAGGAAATAGATTTCAATACTATTCTTTTGTGTAGAAAACATGCAAGGGTGGATCTCATTTGAATGTTTGTGTTGACTAGTTCATGAGACATCAAGTTACCCATCCCATCAGTCCAAAAGGAATTGTCATAGATCCATGCATTGCGATAGATTACACCATAAGTCTACAAAAATTGTTGCATATTGCATATTCATATTGTTGCATATTCATATTTATAAGGTTTTATAATTCAATGAAAGATTCGCCAAGATTTTACAAGATTTTATAATTCAGTGAAAGATTCACCAAGATTTTACAAGATTATATAATTGACTAAAAGATTCGCTAAAAAATTATATGTACATATTATATTATTGATAAAATAGTTTTCAATTTTTCCTATGTATCATGGGGATTCGCCCATTTATTATATATATAAATTTAAGGGGGGTTCTTAAAATCACCCCTGGTGTTGACCACTTTTAAAGGCAAAGCTTCAGACCATCTTGTAAAATAGTTTGTTGGTGTGAGGATGTACTTGTGTTGTTGCGAAGAAGGGGGATTGATTGGTCCTATAATGTCTAGGCCCCATTGTTGAAAAGGTGTGTCTACAGTAACAGGTTGCAAAGGAAAAGCAGCCTTTTTCACCCGTCCTGCAGCCTTTTGATAGATTACACAATTGCGGGACAGCGTATGGGAATCTTTAAACAAGTTAGGCCAATAGTATCCATCCCTTAGCACTTTTTCGGCCGCGGTATATCCACCAAAATGACCACCGACATCACCAGCATAAAGTTCAGCCAACACTTTTTCGGACTCCTCCTTTTCTAAACAACGCAGAAAAACACCATCAAAGTTCTTTTGAAATAATATATCATTGATTAATTGGAAAGATGCAAATTTAAGCCTAAGTTCTCTTATGTTTTTGGGATCAATATTGCAGGGAGAAGATCCATGCATTAAATAAAATCTAATGTTCTCATACCAAAAATTGGTTGTAACTTGTGTACAACTGATCTGTTTTTCGTTATGTTGATTTACAGTTGATGTGTTTATTTGACTTTCTAATTCTTCAATTGAATCAGCCACTAGTTTACACATTCCTTGACCTCTAACAATTTGGGCAGGAGTTATTTCAAGTTCATATTCATGTAGTGATGTCATCTAATTTTCTCATTTCTCACCAAGCTCTTTTTGTACTAACAGGTTTCTTACAGCGAGGTAAGGAACAACAACTTTGGTTTTGGATTTCAACAGGTAAGACCTAAAGTGTTTCACTGCTTTAAAAACAACATATTCTTGATGATCTAATGCGGGGTAATTAAGTTTTGCTCCTTTAAAAACAGATCTCATGAAGGCAATGGGTATCTCATTGCTTTCAGCGTTTTTCTATGTAAGCAAAGTAGCATAGGATCTATCAAATGCAAAAGTGTAGAGAGTGAAATCCTGAGAAAAATCGGGACTCATCAGGGAAGGTGCTTTTATTATTGTTTTTCTAATTGAATCAAAAGATTGACTTTCTTGTGGTCCCCATCGGTACAAAACATCCTTTTTAATTTGATTTTGTAGGGGTCTAACTATTTCTAAAAAACTCGGTACAAATCGTCTGACAAAATTAATCTTACCCAAAAAGGATTGCATGGCCTTTTTGGAAGAAGGAGGAGGAAGTTTAGCAATTGCTTGGGTTCTCTCAGGATCAATAATCATTCCATCCTTAGACACTATAAACCCAAGAAGATTTCCTTGCTCTACTGCAAAGACTAATTTCTTAGGATTAAGAGATATGCCGAACTTGCAGCATCATTCTAAGACAGCCCTAAGGTGAGACAAGTGATCTTTCTTGTTTTTTGAAAAGAAAGTGACATTATCAAGATACACCACAACTGACTGGTTAATGAGGCCATGGAAAGAAATATACATTGCTCTCTAGAAAGTGGCACCACCATTTATCAGTCCAAAAGGCATTTTCTTATAGGCATAAGTGCCCCATGGGGTATGAAAGGTGGTTTTAAGTCAGTCTGAAGGAGACATAAGGACCTGGTTGTATCCCGAAAAACCATCTAACAAAGATAGTCTCTCGGAACCAGACACCTTTTGTATAATTTGTTCCATTGGAGGAACATGGTAGTTGTCTTTATCAGACGCTCGGTTTAGGTTTCGAAAATCGACACAAAGTCGAATTTCACCACTTTTCTTCCTTACAGGGACTAAGTTATACACCCATTGAGTATGACTAACTGCAAAAATTATCGTTGCAGTTAGTAATTTTTTCAGTTCCTTTTTAACGCTAGGTTCCAATTTAGAATGAATTTTCCTCATTTTTTGTTGAAAAGGATGAGTCTGGGGTTTCATAGGGATTAAATGTTGTATGATGTTTGGATCGAAAGTTTTCAGGTCATCGTACGTCCAAGAAAATACATCTTTAAATTCTTTAAATAATTTTATGAAAGTGGATCTTTCTTGCTCAGAACATCCCTTTCCCAGATTATTATTTTGAGGATTGTCTCTTCTTCCTAAATTAACAGTTTCATAGATCAAAGAGGAACTTTTAGTTTTGCAATTGACTACCCCTTTAAACTTGTCCTGCAGGTCATAAAATTTCTCTAATATCACAACATATTTGGAGATAGATTTTACCATCTCGAATGTTGATTTAGGAGATTGAGGATCAGATATTACCGTGAAGTCTTGTAGATTCTCGTCGTGAATGCCTTCATCAATAACCGCATCCTACAAGGTGTCTTCCATATGAAGAAAGTTGATGATCTGTTGGTCATCATCAAATACTCTCCAATTTGTGATGTTGTTTGGAATCAATGGCCTGAATAACAATTTGATCGAAAACGCGTTAGGAGAAAAACCTTCAGCGGGCAACAATTTAGAAGCAACATTGGCTAGTAGATATGCTTCTGAGTTACTCATCCTAGGAATAGAATTTATATTAAATGCTAGAAATTTCTACATTAAACCCCATACCTCGGTTTGGTAACTCTTCAGATGCAGTGACAAATAGTGTATTGTGTTTCTTACCTATTTGACTACAATTTTTGAATCGTCGAATACTATCAAACTTTGCACGTCCATGTCCAGTGCTTTCCTATGTCCCCGCATAAGTGCTTTGTACTCAGTTGTGTTGTGAGTGCATTCAAACTCTAATCGATAAGCAATAAAAGTTTTATTACCTATAGGGTCGATGAGCACACAGCCAACACCTGCTGCTTCTCGGGATTTGGATCCATCAAAATACAGGGACCAGATCTGTGCGTCATTAGCAGTACTTGGCGTATTCGGAAAAGTGGGTGCCTAAGTATAGGCTGTAACTTCATATTGTTGTTCTGGATCAGTGATAGAGGAAATTTCAGTCATGAAGTTACCAAAAAAGGTATTAATTCCCTGTGTTTCAATCAATTTTGTGGAGATAACGAAAGGCTCATTTGGATCATTCAGATCTGTCATAGTATGCTTAAGGTAACGTTCTTTGCTTATTCTGATTTTTTTGGGCTATCCATTTTCAGGCAGCCACAAATGAGACCAGTCTGTAGCAAAATTATCATGCAGTTGTTATGACCAATCTCTGCTTAAAAACAGACCATAAACTTCAGGAATGTCAACAACGATAATATCAATTACTTGGTGAACTTTTGGATTGGATGATAATCTAATAAGCACATTTTTAAGTTCACCGATCACTTTAACATTCATTCGATCTAGCTGAATGATTTTTAAATCAGAAGGATTTACTTTTGCATTAATTTTCTGGCATACGGACATAAGCATCACATTTGATGATGCACCAGAGTCAACCATACAATTATGTACATTCCTATTAAAAATTTCAAAAGTCAATAAAAAAGGGGGGACATTTTTTCGTGCGGAAACAACAGAATTCTACTATTTTTTTTATTGTTGTCCCTGAAACAGTTTTATATAGGTTTCCTACAGTTTTTTCTACTAAGTCCCTTTTGTCTTGATGTTCAAATGTATTTTTAGTTGGACATTTTTAGCTACGTTTAAGTCAATTTCTGTTGATTTTTTTTTGCTAACATCATTCTTTTTACTGTTTTCAGTGATGCTTTGAAACATTTTCTGCAAAATAAGAGGAAATTTCAGTAGTTCAAAAATAGAAATATTTGCCCTTAATTTTTTCAGATCTTCAATTAAATCATACTCTAAAACTGGGGCAGCTAGGGTTTGTCTAGTTTTAGTTTGCTTTGTCTGTTTTGGCAAAAAAAATTTACTTGTTTCGGGTGCGGGTTTGTTTTGTGTTTTGCTTCTAGTGTTGTAGGGGTGAACAGTTTCGAAATTTGCTTGAAAAATATTGTCCGACAAGTGCCCGAAGAGGGGAGGAGATGAGTCCTCCTCTTCTAGTACCTCTTCCTCAACTGTATCATCAGAATTTTCAAGAGGAATAGAAACAGAATTTCCATGAGCTTCTAATATCGTTTTCAAAGCATACTGTAAACTTTTGAAATTTAGACCTTCTGTGGTCCGATTTGGTCAGTTTGGAGGGAAAGGTTTTCTAAAAGGAGGTTTGAAACTTCCTTTACTTATAGATGCCTCCTCAACTGATCTTTTCAAGTCAATGACTTGATAGGAAAGCTTTATGCAAGCTCTCCAAGTCTAATGTTTCTTGTTGATTTTTAGGTTGAGGAGACCTAGTGAGAATTTCTATTTCTTCTTAGAAGATGAAGTTGTTTCAGCTTCACTACTAAGATTATCTTTTAAGCTCAATATATCTTTCTCAATTTGAATTGCCTCCTCAAAGTCTTCTAACAACATGTTGTTTTTGGACCTTTTAACCCATATGGCTATGTTATTATGCAGGGCCTTAGTATAATATGCAACAATTAAGCTTTCTGCAAGCATCAAATATACAGGGCTTTTGTTTTTTAGAGTTAGAAATATTTGGTTAAAGTCTTTCACTTTTTATTTAGTGTTCATTTTTAAGCTAGAGAGTTCCATAACCAAGACTTTTGGAGATTTATCATCTCCAAATTTTTCTAGAAAACAAGTTTCGAACTTGTCCCAAGAGGCGATGGTCTGAGGTTGTTGAGAGAAATATCAGGTTGAGGCATTTCCCTCAAAAGTATAAGGAAATAATATGCACACGACATCTTCGTGTTCGACACTTCGGAGTCTAATGGCTAGCATAAATTTCTTGATGTGATCCTCAGCTGATTGCTTCGAATCTGGATCAAATTTGGGTAGCCATTTCTCAGGATGTTTACACAATGGGTGTTGGGGTCTAGGCATAGCCATGGCATCTTGATCGAAACAAGGTCTGGAAGGATTATTTTGGTTTTCCATGGGAGTTGGTGGAGTTAAAGGTTGGGATGGTTTAGATGAAGAACTACCTTCGTTCGAGGATTCACCTCCCGAAAAAGGTGGAGAAGAACCAGGTGGGGATGGTGGAATATCGGATCCTCTAGCACCAAGGATAAGTGCTTCAATAGGATTGGTAGTATTATCAATCCCTACAATGTTTCTAGGCAGACCAATACCTTGAAGTTGTTCTTGAATATTTGTAAAGTCAAGGGG
>JASDQU010438950.1:4922-18335 GCA_032191745.1 Picea mariana | reverse complement strand
TCCATATCAAGATAGGGCCTAGAAATAGATCCACACGATCCAAAGTAAAGTGATGGAAGTCTGTCAACGACTTCAACCAGCGCAAGAGAAGGCATGCCAACTGTTCACCAAAGTTGAAAGCCAAGGAGTAGAACTTGAACAGGTTGTGAGTGCAACAGAACAGCGCCTAGAAGGAACAGTCAATGACACATTCATCCAGGAGTTCACTAAGCAAGAGGCAATAGCACTACAATAGGTCGAAGCAACTTGATCTAGTCTCAAGGCGTTCGAAGCAGAATTGCTCAGACCAGAGTGACTCGGGACGAGTCACAGGTGAGTGTTGGGGGCTTATTGGCCCTTGACCAAGTTTTGGGAACACTTGGTCATATTTTACCATTTTTGGGACTTCGACACCCTGTCGAAGATGGAGCACTAGACAAAGCAGAGATTGCATAATCTCGACCCAATTTTGGGTCCCTTTTGGGGGTTTTGGGGAATATGTAATGGGAAAGGGATGTCAACACATGGGTTTACCCACGCTTAGGCCCACTTTTGTATGTATAAATAGAAGGATAGGCAATGTAAGAGATGGAGTCGAATAGTATGTCTATGTGATGTATGCTAAGTGCAAGTAAGATCTATAAGAGCTTAGTGCCTATATGAGACTTGCAGAAGCTGAGTGCAAGTTATTGTAAGAAGTTGTAGAAGGCTTTGTGCTATAATGCAAAGAAGAAGGATCTAGAGAGCTACACAGATAGTATGTCCTATGCGCAGTAGGGTTTGGTGGCTTTGTGCTTGTAACCACTTGGTCGACGATAATAAAGAAAAAGAATTGGTGGGCATAGCCCCAGGGTGGGGGTGAACCACGTAAATCCTGTGTTGTCTGCTTTGTGCCGTGTTATGATGCATTGATGTGATTATGTGCTAAGTGCTTTGATATATTTAGATAGATCTATTTATGCTTTGTTCTTCTTAGATGTATGTGAATGTAGATCTGACATGTATGAAGATGCTTAGTGTGATCTACTGGATCTAATTTGTTTTACTGTTGCCAAGTGTTGAAATACTTTAGATCTAAGTGATTGTTGCGATGCTCTGTGTTATCTTTGAAGTATAACAAGGATTGAATATTGACAAATGATCGATGTTAGGTGATCTGTAAGCAATATAATCACAGATCTGTGTCCCAGCTAAGATTGCAGACACGTGAGTCTTGCAACCACCCCTGCCTCTACCTCAGGTGAGACTTCATCTGCTTCGTAGGTGTTGCTGAAAGGGCCGGTAGTTAGGGTTTTGTTGGTGCACTCTTGTAGCGTTGAACCTTGGGTCTGCCCCTGTGCCAAAAATACTCATTACCAGCAATACCATCTCAACACTATTCAAGAAAGGATGCATAGGAGACAAAAGGAAGCAAAGATATTTCAGTTGTAGGAAACTATGCAACAAAAGATGATGCTTATGGCTAAATTAAAATAGGGTATTGCTCAGGATGAAGAGGAAATAAGAACATTACTAGAGGACCAAGAAAAATCTCCTACAGTATCTGACTCAGAAGAAGAATGACTAGAAAGGACAGAGTAGCAAAGAAAATACATTGCTTTGGCACATGTTCCAGATGAAGTTCTCGATCTTTTCCCTCAAGAACAGATAAGTAATGACTCTGTTGAAAGACATTGTTAATGCATAAGAATGCTTGGATTAAAATATAGGCTTGTCATTACTATCACTTCAAAGTTTTTTTGATACAAGCTATATTAGCTAGATGCACAAATAGACACGGGATCAATCTCATCTACTAGGTATAATGTTATCCCTCGATATTTCTGGGAACAGCATGAAATTGAATTCATGGCTATAAATCATGAGCTGATAATATATCAAACATTGAGCTGAGAGACTTCCTATCATTCTTAATGGCAGAGCAATTTACCGTACACTACTTACATATTATTTTGGGTTGTGATGTTCTGTTAAGGCATGACTTTGTGAATCATTGGTTACCTTTTATTATAGCTCAAGACACTGTTACATTGCATGTAGGGAATGAATCTATTCAGATTCCTGTGAAATTTGAATATGTTGAAAGGGTTAAGCCAGATCAATAGGATCCATCTCCAGAAATGATCCCTTAATCAGCTGAACAGTTGATGAAGATTAGGAAGATATGTAAGCATGAAAATCTTAATGGCTAGTCTATTTTTTAAGCAGTTATTGACAAAATAACGATGCAATGTACTACAGAGCTTCCAAATGATTTCTGGAGTAGAGAACAATACTTTATGGATCTACCATATAGAGAAAATTATTCAGGAACTCCTCAAAAGGATTCTACAAATCAAATGTCTCCCACTAAGATGGACTACTACAAGCAGGAGATTGCATAACTCCTATGGAGAAAACTCATTGAGCATAGAAAAAGTCCATGGGCTTGCTCAATGTTTATGTCGACAAGGACTTAGAACAAAAACGTGGAAAACCAAGGGTGGTGATCAACTATAAGCCCCTGAATGCAGCATCAATGCATTTCAGGTAACCACTACCCTCAAAAGAAACACTCTTTACCAAAATAGTCAATTGTCATATATTCAGCAAGTTTGATCTAAAGAATGGTTTCTGGCAGATTAGAACAGTACCTACGGATAGGTATAAAACAGGGTGTGTGGTTCCTCATGGCCAATACAAGTGGCTTGTTCTGCCTTTCGGTTTGAGGAATACTCCATCATAATTTCAGAAGATGGAGGATGTTTTCAGTCCTTTAGATTTTGTAATAGCATACATAACTGACATATTAGTATGTTCTTATGATACTAAACGGCATAAAAAACATCTAGAGGAGTTCTTCTCTATTTTTTTTAGACACAACCTTACATTATCCAAGAAGAAAATGGAGATAGGGAAAACCAAGATTGAATTTCTTGGTCCTGTTATCTATTAAGGCAAATTAGAACTCCAAACTCGTGTCCTTCAGGCATTGGTAGAGTTTCCAGATAGAATCTTGGACAAAACTCAACTTCATAGGTTCTTAGGTCATTTAAACTTTAAACTACATTATATTCTTATATAAAAATCAGGTTGCATACGTACTCTGTCTTCATATGAGATTAAAGTACAAACTAGAACCATGGACCTACGAAACGACTAAAGCCATCCAAACTATTCAACAAAAAATCCAGAACCTCATGGCTCTTTCTCTTCCTAATTTGGACCTGCCATTCATTCTTGAGACAGATGCCTCAAATGTCATTTGGGCAACTATCCTACAAAAACATGTTCATAGAGAAGAAGCTTGCATGTACTCTTTCAGTTGTTTCAAAGAACTTGAATTAAAATATCCGTCATCATATAAAGAAATCCTAGCAGTCAAGAATGGCATCAAATTGTTCATGATACTTCTTAAACCTGTCCATTTCATAGTTCATATTGATCTTAAGCATATGTAGAGTATTTTGCAGAATAAAAGGCTGCTGGAACAAGGCAACAATGTGTCATGCATTGGAGTGCATGGTTGCATGCGTTTGATTTCTCCATAGACTACAAACCTGACAAAGATAACTATCTGGCTGATCTACTTACCAAAGAAGGATCGAAGATGGTCACCTGCAAGATGATGCGAACAGTCTATCGTTTTCCTCAATGTCCGGTTAATTATTGTATTGATTGTTTAATTAACTTAGTTAAAAGGAGTGAATGCATTAACATTATTTTACATCATGTGATTAATTCCATTAGCACTGAAGATCCCTCTAGGTATTTTAGGGATTCTCCAAAATTTGTAATAAGTAGATTTGGTAGATATCATCCCAAGGAAGGACAAACATTTATCTATGGTTTTAAATCTTGGTTGTCATATAATGACTATTGCAATCTGTATAGACTCATTCAACAGGAAGGGGTCATACATGTAAATGTGGTTCCATTATCCATATACATGCTTTCCATGGCTTTGCTTGTTCATGCATCAGGCATGTTCCAAAGTTCTAGAATTACAAGAGCGGGAAATAGATTTCAATACTATTCTTTTGTGTAGAAAACATGCAAGGGTGGATCTCATTTGAATGTTTGTGTTGACTAGTTCATGAGACATCAAGTCACCCATCCCATCAGTCCAAAAGGAATTGTCATAGATCCATGCATTGCGATAGATTACACCATAAGTCTACAAAAATTGTTTCATATTGCATATTCATATTGTTGCGTATTCATATTTATAAGGTTTTATAATTCAATGAAAGATTCGCCAAGATTTTACAAGATTTTATAATTCAGTGAAAGATTCACCAAAATTTTACAAGATTATATAATTGACTAAAAGATTCGCTAAAAACTTATATGTACATATTATATTATTGATAAAATAGCCTTCAATTTTTCCTATGTATCATGGGGATTCACCCATTTATTATATATATAAATTTAGGGGGGGTTCTTAAAATCACCCCTGGTGTTGACCACTTTTAAAGGTAAAGCTTCAGACCATCTTGTAAAATAGTCTGTTGTTGTGAGGATGTACTTGTGTTGTTTCAAAGAAGGGGGATTGATTGGTCCTATAATGTCTTGGCCCCATTGTTGAAAAGGTGCATCTACAGTAACAGGTTGCAAAGGAAAAGCAGCCTTTTTCACCCGTCTTGCAGCCTTTTGACAGATTACACAATTACGGGACAGCGTATGGGAATCTTTAAACAAGGTAGGCCAATAGTATCCATCCCTTAGCACTTTTTGGGTAGTGGTATATCCACCAAAATGACCACCGACATCACCAACATGAAGTTCAGCCAACACTTTTTCGGACTCCTCCTTTTCTAAACAACGCAGAAAAACACCATCAAAGTTCTTTTGAAATAATATATCATTGATTAACTGGAAAGATGCAAATTTAAGCCTAAGTGATCTTATGTTTTTGGGATCAATATTCCAGGGAGAAGATCCATACATTAAATAAAATCTAATGTTCTCATACCAAAAATTGGTTGTAACTTGTGTACAACTGATCTGTTTTTTGTTATATTGATTTACAGTTGATGTGTTTATTTGACTTTCTAATTCCTCAATTGAATCAACCACTAGTTTACACATTCCTTGACCTCTAACAATTTGGGCAGGAGTTATGTCAAGTTCATATTCATGTAGTGATGTCATCTAATTTTCTCATTTCTCACCCAGCTCTTTTTGTACTAATAGGTTTCTTACAGCGGGGTAAGGAACAACAACTTTGGTTCTGGATTTCAACAAGTAAGACCTGAAGTGTTTCACTAGTTTAAAAACAGCATATGCCTGATGATCTAATGTGGAGTAGTTAAGTTTTGCTCCTTTAAAAATAGATCTCATGAAGGCAATGGGTATCTCATTGATTTCAGCGTTTTTCTATGTAAGCACAGTAGCATAGGCTCTATCAAATGCAAAAGTGTAGAGAGTGAAATCCTGAGAAAAATCGGGACTCATCAGGGAAGGTGCTTCTATTGTTGTTTTTCTAATTGAATAAAAAGCTTGACTTTCTTGTGGTCCCCATCGGTACAAAACATCCTTTTTAATTTGATTTTGTAGAGGTCTAAATATTTCTGAGAAACTCGGTACAAATCGTGTGACAAAATTAATCTTACCCAAAAAGGATTGCGTGGCCTTTTTGGAAGAAGGAGGAGTAAGTTTAGCAATGGCTTGGGTTCTCTCAGAATCAATAATCATTCCATCCTTAGACACTATAAACCCAAGAAGATTTCCTTTCTCTACTGCAAAGACCAATTTCTTAGGATTGAGAGATATGCCGAACTTGCAGCATCATTCTAAGACAGCCCTAAGGTGAGACAAGTGATCTTTCTTGTTTTTTGAAAAGAAAGTGACATTATCAAGATAGACCACAACTGACTGGTTAATGAGGCCATGGAAAGAAATATACATTGCTCTCTGGAAAGTGGCACCGCCATTTATCAGTCCAAAAGGCATTTTCTTATAGGCGTAAGTGCCCCATGGGTATGAAAGGTGGTTTTAAGTCAGTCTGAAGGAGACATAAGGACCTGGTTGTATCCCAAAAAACCATCTAACAAAGATAGTCCCTCGGAACCAGACACCTTTTGTAGAATTTGTTCCATTGGAGGAACATGGTAGTTGTCTTTATCAGATGCTCGGTTTAGGTTTCGAAAATCAACACAAAGTCGAATTTCACCACTTTTCTTCCTTACAAGGACTAAGTTATACACCCATTGAGTATGACTAACCAGAAAAATTATCGTTGCAATTAGTAATTTTTTTAGTTCCTTTTTAACGGTAGGTTCCAATTTAGAATCAATTTTCCTCATTTTTTGTTGAAAAGGCTGAGTCTGGGGTTTCATAGGGATTAAATGTTGTATGATGTTTGGATCGAAAGTTTTCAGGTCATCATACGTCCAAGCAAATACATCTTTAAATTCTTTAAATAATTTTATGAAAGTGGATCTTTCTTGCTCAGAACATCCCTTTCCCGGATTATTATTTTGAGGATTATCTCTTCTTCCTAAATTAACAGTTTCATAGATCAAAGAGGAACTGTTAGTTTTGCAATTGACTACCCCTTTAAACTTGTCCTGCAGGTCATAAAATTTCTCTAATCTCACAACAGATTTGGGGATAGAGTTTACCATCTCGAACATTGATTCAGGAGATTGAGGATCAGATATTACCATGAAGTCTCGGAGATTCTCGTCGTGAATGCCTTCATCAATAACCGCATCCTACAAGGTGTCCTCCATATGAAGAAAGTTGATGATCTGTTGGTCATCATTTGTGATGTTGTCCGAAATCAATGGCCTGAATAACAATTTGATCGAAAACGCGTTAGGAGAAAAACCTTCAGCGGGCAACAATTTAGAAGCAACATTGGCTAGTAGATATGCTTCTGAGTTACTCATCCTAGGAATAGAATTTATATTAAATGCTAGAAATTTATGCATTAAACCCCATACCTTGGTTTGGTAACTCTTCAGATGCAGTGACAAATAGTTTATTGTGTTTCTTACCTATTTGACTACGATTTTTGAATCAACGAATACTATCAAATTTTGCACATCCATGTCCAGTGCTTTCCTAAGTCCCCGCAGAAGTGCTTTGTACTCAGTTGTGTTGTGAGTGCATTCAAACTCTAATCGATAAGCAATAAAAGTTTTATTACCTATAGGGTCGATGAGCACACAGCCAACACCTGCTGCTTCTCGGGATTTGGATCCATCAAAATACAAGGACAAGATATGTGCGTCATTAGCAGTACTTGGTGTATTCGGAAAAGTGGGTGCCTGAGTATAGGCTGTAACTTCATATTGTTGTTCTGGATCAGTGATAGAGGAAATTTCAGTCATGAAGTTACCAAAAAAGGTATTAATTCCCTGTGTTTCAATCAAATTTGCGGAGGTAACGAAAGGCTCATTTGGATCATTCAGATCTGTCACAGTATGCTTAACGTAACGTTCTTTGTTTATTCTGATTTTTTTGGGCTATCCATTTTCAGGTAGCCACAAATGAGACCAGTCTGTAGCAAAATTATCGTGTAGTTGTTCTGACCAATCTCTTCTTAAAAACAGACCATAAACTTCAGGAATGTCAACAACGATAATATCAATTACTTGGTGAACTTTTGGATTGGATGATAATCTAATCAGCACATTTTTAAGTTCACCGATCACTTTAACATTCATTCGATCTAGCTGAATGATTTTTAAATCAGAAGGATTTACTTTTGCATTAATTTTCTGGCATACGAACATAAGCATCACATTTGATGATGCACCGGAGTCAACCATACAATTATGTACATTCCTATTAAAAATTTCAAAAGTCAATAAAAAAAGGGGGGACATTTTTTCGTGTGAAAACAACAGAATTCTGTTATTTTTTTATTGTTGTCCCTGAAATAGTTTTATCTAGGTTTCCTACAGTTTTTTCTGCTAAGTCCCTTTTGTCTTGATGTTCAAATGTATTTTTAGTTGGACATTTTTAGCTGTGTTTAAGTCAATTTCTGTTGATTTTTTTTTGCTAACATCATTCTTTTTACTGTTTTCAGTGATGCTTTGAAACATTTTTTGCAAAATAAGAGGAAATTTCAGTAGTTCAAAAATAGAAATATTTGCCCTTACTTTTTTCAGATCTTCAATTAAATCATACTCTAAAACTAGGGCAGCTAGGTTTTGTCTAGTTTCAGTTTTCTTTGTTTGTTTTGGCAACACATTTTTATTTGTTTCGGGTGCGGTTTTGTTTTGTGTTTTGCTTCTAGTGTTGTAGGGGTGAACAGTTTCAAAATTTGCTTGAAAAATATTGTCCGACAAGTGCCCAAAAAGGGGAGGAGATGAGTCCTCCTCTTCTGGTACCTCTTCCTCAACTGTATCATCAGAATTTTCAGGAGGAACAGAAACAGAATTTCCATGAGCTTCTAATATCGTTTGCAAAGCATACTGTAAACTTTTGAAATTTAGACCTTATGTGGTCCGATTTGGTCAGTTTGGAGGGAAAGGTTTTCTAAAAGGAGGTTTGAAACTTCCTTTACTTATAGATGCCTCCTCTGCTGATCTTTTCAAGTCAACGACTTGATAGGACAATTTTTGGAAAGCTTTATGCAAGCTCTCCAAGTCTAAGGTTTCTTGTTGATTTTTAGGTTGAGGAGACCTAGTGAGAATTTCTATTTCTTCTTAGAAGATGAAGTTGTTTCAGCTTCACTACTAAGATTATCTTTTAATCTCAATGTATCTTTCTCAATTTGAATTGCCTCCTCAAAGGCTTCTAACAACGTGTTCTTTTTGGACCTTTTAACCCATATGGCTATGTTATTATGCAGGGCCTTAGTATAATATGCAACAATTAAGCTTTCTGCAAGCATCAAATATACAGGGATTTTGTTTTTTAGAGTTAGAAATATTTGGTTAAAGTCTTTCACTTTTTATTTAGTGTTCATTTTTAAGCTAGAGAGTTCCATAACCAAGACTTCTGGAGATTTATCATCTCCAAATGTTTCTAGAAAACAAGTTTCGAACTTGTCCCAAAAGGCGATGGTCTGAGGTTGTTGAGAGAAATACCAGGTTGAGGCATTTCCCTCAAAAGTATAAGGAAATAATATGCACACTACATCTTCATGTTCGACACTCCGGAGTCTAATGGATAGCATAAATTTCTTGATGTGATCCTCAACTAATTGCTTCGAATCTGGATCAAATTTGGGCAGCCATTTCTCAGGATGTTTAGGCAATGGGTGTTGGGGTCCAGGCATTGATCGAAACAAGGTCTGGAAGGATTATTTTGGTTTTCCATGGGAGTTGGTGGAGTTAAAGGTTGAGATGGTTTAGATGAAGAGCTGCCTTCGTTCAAGGATTCACCTCCCGAAAAAGGTGGAGAAGAACCAGGTGGGGATGGTGGAATATCGGATCCTCTAGCACCAAGGATAAGTGCTTCAATAGGATTGGTAGTATTATCAATCCCTACAATGTTTCTAGGCAGACCAATACCTTGAAGTTGTTCTTGAATATTTGTAAAGTCAAGGGGTTGATTGAGTTGTCTACCAGGTTGTCTAATACGGGATAAGGCACTTTGAGTTCTTATAAGTGACTAGTGGACAATTTCTTGAACGTCAATCCCTTGAGGGAGTGGTGTCACTAGTTTGACAAAAATATCGGGGTTATCGTTTGAGGTAGTTCTTGTTTCAAGTGTAACTTTTGTGTCAGAGTGACTATGCGTAACAACAGGAGAATGGTTGTTTGAAGGGGTCTTGTGACCTCCACGTGCCATCAATTAATTTCAGACCCTCCTTCTAGTGCCATTTTTTGATGGGCGTAAATGACACACCATCAACTGGAAGATCAAATACAGACCGGGGTTGTCTAAATAACCCAATCCATTTGGAATGAAATGACCCGACGGTTTTAATGGCTCTGTTAGCCAACTAAATTCCTAAAAATGATAAAATAAATAAACTAATCTAAGGCTGTGATACTAAGAATATAAGTTTACTAATTACAAGTGTTCAAATAGAAACATGAATATATACAAATGATTATAAACAACCTATATACAGCTTGCAAGGTTTACTTGAAATCTTGCGAAATAAATGTTCTTAAAAGTGTTTCTAAATGAGATAAAGAAAGCACATAAATATTTTTGAATATTCAAAGATTTAAAACTAATAAATACCAAACAAATACAATTTTAACAATGATACATAAACAGTCAAAGATAATTCATGTAATCATCATTTCATTAATAAATAATTTAACTAAATAACACACAGACTAACCTGTAACTAATCAACTAAACTGGATTTATCTTCCTGTGTTGTTCAAGCTCCTATTTGTCCTGCATGTAAGGGAAACCTGTGACCGAACAATGCTAGTAATTCCAGAACAAATTCAAAGAAGTGTGTAATGTGTTGGAGCAAGAATATAACAGCAAAATAATAACTAATTAAAACTCCTATGATCTTATGATAATCAATATTTACGAACGAGAGAAAACTCAATTTTGAGTATACATTTTATCCATCATTTAACATTAGGAATAAATTCAATAATAATCAAATGACAAATTGATCACACATACAGAATGGAATAACAAATTATGGACAGCATCTAAATACTTAATAATATGAAACACCATATGATGACAAGGATAAAGTTTCATCAAACATAATAATATCTCATAAGACCGAGGCAATAAAATAACATAATGGAATAAGAATCACACAGGTATAAAGCCAATGGTGAATAGCTTTCCCATATCAGTTCCCAAAATCACATGTCCATATTGTATCCTAGCAAAAGTTTCCTTCACTACTAACAGTGATCATTATTTAAACTAGTTTTCTATTAACAACCTCTTATCATGCAAGATAGAGGGTAATCCAAAAAAAATAGATTGCATTACAAAATAGTACAACAAGGAACCACTCATGTAGGAGTTTGTTTTATCAAAATTTATTACATAATGACAAAGTTTTATCAAACAAAAAAGAAACTACTAAACTATACAACGCATAATCCAAGATGGCTTCTCCTTGTGAATAGCACCATAATTATTATTTTCCTGTAGATGACAAAACAAAATTGATATTTAGAAAATAAAACAAACTAACATTTAGAAATAGATTGTCTACAGAATCGTGAGATTCTGTAGCTAGTCTTATATTAACAAAGAAAATCAAAATGAATCTTCCTATTTGACTTTTATAATAGAATAAAATGAAAGCAAATCAAAACCACTTTTACCATTCTAGAAATTAGACAGTGAAGGGTCGGATAGTTCTGAGTTAATGATGGCATTGAAGTTGGTTGCATTTTTTATAATCACACTACCAGATCTTTTGGGCCTTTTAATTGCTCGATCTATGCATGCCTTCAAATCTTGATTTTCTCGTTCAAGCAGAGAATTTCGAGTTGTCAAATGTTTTAATTGTGCCTGTAATATGGTATGTCTTTACAGTAGCGTTTTACTTAGTTGAGACAATTGTCACAATGTACCGGTGTTATAGCAGGCTGAGGTTGAGTGTACTCAGCAATGGGGCTTCGGTCTTTCCCGTGGCTTGTTTCAAATCATGGCCTATGCCAACAAATCCCTCTTGACCTTTTAGAAATGGAGGTAGTCTAGAAGCAAAGTCATATTATATAGCTTGGCCAAAAGTTTTGTTTCCGAGACATTGGTTATCCACATCTTCTCATTCAAGGAAATCATTGATATCGTCATAAGAAAAGTGATCATTGACGTCAATCATTGAGATCTAACTCAAATGATCATGCTTTCGATTTCTCAGACTCCTAGATATTAATCAGCCTAATCTCTTGTTTATAAAACTTAAATCTGAGTTATCTTGTTTCTTCATCTTACATTTTTTGTTAAAAGTTGGTTCGTCAATCTAAACCTGAGTTGGCTCAATAAAAAGAGAAGGAAAAACCCTCTCCTTCAACACATCCACTACCTCTTCTAACGATTTCTTGGGTACAAAATTATATCGGGGTTTTTTACCCAGAGGGTTTTGCATAGCAACAGAAATTGGTTCAGTGAGCTCATGGTCTCTATGTGAATCAAAATCTTGACTTTCGGTCATAGGGTTATCAGGATTGGGGTTTACATTGAATGCAAAAGTGAGTCCACTTTGCTCTTGGGTAGGGAAAAATTGTTTCGAAATAAGAAGTTTTCCCAAGTGTCCTGAATTTGAGACAGGTGCAATAGCATCAGAATTCATATGAGCCCGTGGTGGAAGAGGCTAAATAGAGGGTTTAAACTTTGTTTCTTATAGCACTTTGAAATCTTATGCAGGCTCATTAAAAAACAGAATGGCATGTTTAGCTTCAACCCTAGGAACAACATCAACAATCGGATGTGATACAAAAATACTAAACCATACCTGCCCTCGCACGTTATAAACATTTTTAGAATCAGAAGAAGGTTGTGCCATCAAGGTTTCAAGAGGGTAATAGGAGTACCTTTAGGGCAGCATGTCGAATTCCTAGAGACCATGAACAGGCTCCAAGGCATGCCTTCTAGCTTGGCATTTTTGAACCATTTTCCACCTTCCTGTGATAGTCATGTTGCCCAGGCTATAGAGTCCTTTGTGACCTCCAATTGTAGATCCCCAAATTTGGCTCTAAAGCCATCAAATGTTTGAGCAAAATCTTGTGCAACCACCAGGTTATAATCTTCGAATTTTTGGATAAAAATATCCCAACCATGCGCCTGTAAATTGTTTATGGCATCATCGTGGGGAGAAGGGATTGAGAGCCATTAGGTTCAATTCGAACCATAGGGTACATGGTTTCTATCAGATAGACATAGTAAATACCACGAGAGGGAGGCTTCGTCTTCCAATAGACAAATAACAAGGAGAGGTTTGTGAAAACCAAAATAGCCCGATACCTACGAACTTGGGAGGTTGTTGTTAGAATGTGCTCATTTTACCATAGACAATATCACTATTTTCACCCAACCATAGGCCGAATCCACCCTCCAAGCACCTTGACCTTGATAGAGAGAAGAATCTTGGTAGCAATCCAATAGCCAAGCAAGGCTAATGCACCAAGAAAGAAGTAACCAAAGATGATCAGAGAGTCCAACCCAAAAAGATAGAAGCAATAGGCTTCAGAACTGGCAGCAGCACCTTCTCCAGAACTTGTGCACAAGACTGCCAGACTTCAGTGCGCACAAGTGCCTCTCTAAAATTTAGAGAAGTGTGTGTCAAATGAAGAATGGCGCCCTGTATTTATATTAATCTTGGCAGACTGCCTGGGCCGACTTCTCATTCTGGGTACTAATTAATTCATATTAATTATCTCTCTCAGCCGACATCTCTTCTAGGGTTACGTTCACTTCTTTTATTTCTTCCGAAATATTCCAATCTTGTCAAAGGTCACAATGGAGGTTGATACCTCCCGAAGATACCATAATATCAACACTCCCTCCTAGCTAGGGAGGTATAACTGATAATGGTCTTGAGCACAA
>JASDQU010438948.1:34679-46582 GCA_032191745.1 Picea mariana | reverse complement strand
TGGTACAGGTTGATTATAGGTTGTTTGGCACATGCTGGTGCATGGTTGATGCTCTTGTTTATGGTACAGATTGATATCTATTGAGGATTGTTGCCTCATCTCAGTTGGTGCTGAGAATGTAAGCTGAGTCTTGCATATAGAGCTGGTGCTCTTGTAGAGTTATACTCTATTCAGTTGTTGCTGATAAACCCCAAGGATTGTAGTCTGTAATAAAAAGAAAATTATACATAGATCTTGTGTTCTTTGTGTTCATTTTGGTGATGACTTGTTGATGATATATTGCTGATATATGTTGCTGATATGTGCTCACATATAAATGGTTATAAATGACAACAATGGGTAATGAATAAATGTTGAATTCTAATTGATGAGTTTTTGTGCAAGAGGGAAGTTTTGGGAAAAAGAGCCCCACACTCATTCACCCCCCCTCTAAGTTAGGTAGGTGTGTCCAACATCACTCCCACTGTGTAACCATCATTCTCGTGCTCTAATGCTTTTAACGGTCTTGTCATTTCCAAAATTCACATTGTTTCATTTTTGTTTTATCTGTACACATTGCAGTCTAGATCATCTATCTATCATCTCCTAGTTTGTTGCACTGCTATGCTGATGTGTGATGACCATTCATTTTTCACACGTTCTTGTTCCCTGATACTTGAACGCTCTTTTTCTTTTCGCTATATCTACTTTTTATTTGTTTTTCCTTATTTTTATTTCCTACTATAATACAACTACTATAATACATGTGTTCCGGTGAAACCCAAATTACTACGCACGCTTTTGGTTGTCTCTATAGAGTTCCAACCGACTTCCATTCACCATTCCTTCCAAGACTTCTCCATTCAAGGTTTCCAACCACACAACACCTGTCTCTATTAGTTGTTGAATCACATAAGCTACTAATGAGTGTTGATCCAGATTATTTTTTAGAACGAAATGAAATCATAGATATTACAATGAAATACACATAAATAATGTCAGAAACAGAGAAATTCAATAATTCATGATTTCTATTAATGAAAGAAATGTACAAATACTCTAAAACTAGAGAGTGAAAGACTCACTAGAATGGTGACATCTTATCTTTAATAAGAGATGTGATGGCTACTCACATTTGCAAGAAGCTGATTGTCACAATGAGGCTTGAAAGGAAAATCCAAAACCCTGACCCTAGAAGATGAAAAGCCAAAAGGTTTGTGTGCCCCGATGGGGGTAGTTGATACATCAACTTCCTGGGGGCGTAACATTTTCATACAATCTCTTTTGGGGTGCTTGATACACTATTGAAACAGTCTAGCCAAGAATAACACATTCTTACTGGCCCAATCCAATGCCTAAACTAGTCAACTCGGACCAAAATCCCCCAAAAATGTTGTTTAGGGCCTCAAAACTACCCCAAAATTTTGGGACCCGAAAAACTCTCGTGGTGGAAAACTCTATTTTGAGCTAGTATAATAGGTGGGTGGCCATGAATATCCACCTAGATCAATCCTCCCTCTTTAAGAAGCCATTGTCTCCATTTCGTTGAGTTCCTGGGGGAGAGGGGGAAGCGTTTGTTTAATCTGAACTTTGGTGAGTTGCTGGAGAAGTTGCACTACTTAGCTTGTTGAAGATTGTCAAGAACCTATTGTTTGAGGGGTTGGACCTTTTTAACCATTCGGGCTACCTAATATGACTATCTATGGAAGGAATTTCTGTTCTTTTCTATAATATTGTGGACCTTCTCCTGTTGGATAGAAGGTGCTTGGACCGAGGCTATAGTGGTTGAACTGTCCTTATGTTCATCTTTTGAACATATTGTGAAGAATCTGAATTTTGTAGTATGAGATACTACCTTGCAAAACTGTTTAGGTGGGAAAATAGTTGGAACTACCTATGGTATCCTGTAGAGATGACCCCTAGAGTAACAATAAAACTATAGTGTCGAGACTCATAAATAACATGGCACTTCCACATATATGGCTGAACTAATAGAACATCATAGACATCTAGTGGGGAAACAACACATAATACCTCATCCTTGAAGGGATGGATTCCATATGAAATTCAACACTGTTGGTTGACACAAATATCTTGTCCCTAGCGAAGCCAACTGATGTTGTATGGTTGTGGGTGTGGGGTTGTCAACAACCACAATTGTTTGATGACCTTTGCTAAGATGAGGTTCTTCTGGCTTCTGATATCAACAATGAAATGCAACTAGGTCCCCTTCACCCACATATGTGAATGGAAGAGGTGTTCCCCCTCTTCAGGATCTGTTGGTTCTTCTGGTTGAATTATTGCAGTTGCGACAGTAGTAGTGGGGTCTGCATCGATGATCTATATTCTTGCATTATTTTCTGAATCAGATTCTGAATCTGGGTTTATATATTTCTCTTTGATATTGACCACCAATGACTGTTTTGAGAGACATTCATCGTTGTTGTTCTAGGGGATTTTGTGGAAATCGCACCACTTTCCAATGTCATTCTTCATCTTTACCTTACCCTTCTTTTCATGTTCTTGTACTAATTTTTGGGAAGCTATTTTTTAGGGTCATATTTATTATGCTTTGGTTGTTGCAGATTTGTAGACCCGAAATCCCGTTTGTCCTACTGCTTAAAATTTTTCTCGATTTTAACAACATATCAATAAACAACACCCAGTGATGAGATGTCTAGAAAATCCATTTCATTTTGGATGTATCTGTGTAGAGCCCCATGATATTTCATAACTAAATGTCGCTAAGAGTCTTTGATACCCAACTTGGTGTGCAAGGTATGGAAGGTATTGGTGAACTCTGGCACTTCTTGGCCCCTCTCTTGTCGTAGTGTGGCCCATCTCATGTATTGGTCATCATAGTTGCCAACAATATAATATTGTTCCTTGACAACATCCAAAAAAAAATACAAGGTGGGCTCGACCCCATAGATTCCAGACTCCTCTATGGAAATTTTCTCCCAGTAAGTTTCCCAACAATGTTTGACATGGGGGAGAGCCTTAAAAAGAGTGCGAAGGTGATATTTTCCCTGTCGGAGAAATAATGAACATAGAAATAACCTTCTAGCTCATTTAACCATTTTTCTGGGGCATTCGCATCTATATGACCTTCAAATATGAGAATATCAAAATTAACTTATACCTTGAAAGGAGAGGTTCTTCTAAAGTGGCCATTTGATGAAGACATGCCTGTTGTTATTGACAGGGATTGAAGGATGTGGGAAAAATTATCCATCATTTCATCCCTCTGTCATGTGAGAGCTTTCTCAAGAAATAGATTAATAGAATATTCTATTATGTAGGGTTTCTTGGCTCTGTGAGAGCAATTTTCCTTAAGAGAGACAAGATCGAGACCCAACTTGCTATACTAGGACCTCGTTGGGGACATGCACCGAAAAATGATCAAGAGCAACCTACTCTGATACCACTGATCCAGATTATTTTTGAGAAAGAAATGAAAGCATATATATTACAATGAAATACACATAAATATTTCGAGAAACAGAGAAATATAGTAATACATGATTTCCATTAATGAAATAAATGTACATAGAATGTAAAAATACAGAGTGAAAGACTCGCTAGAATGGTGGCATCTTATCTCTGAGAAGAGATGTAACGGCTACTCACATTTGCAAGAATATGATTGTTACAATGAGGCTTGAAAGTCCTTTTTAAAATAAGGAAAATCTAAGACCCTAACCCCAGAAGATGAAAATCCAAAAGGTTTGTGGGCCCCAATGGGGGTAGTTGATACGTCAACTTCCTAGGGGTATAAAATTTGCATACGATCTCCATTTGGGGAATTTGATACACCATTGGAAAGGTCTAGCCAAGAATAACACATTCTGATTGGCCCATAAAGTTCCTTTGGCAATCCATTGGGCCTAAAATCTTGAAAAGCATGTCGTTTAGGGCCTCAAAATGACCCTGAACATTTGGGACCTGAACAACTGTCAAAAAAAATTTGAGGTGGTGTTGATGGGTCCTAAATCCCTTTCACTCAATAGCAGGAACCAAACCCACCACTAAGCCCCAATTAGACTCTGCAGATTTTAATGGTCGAATGGTCGAATGATTTGACTGAAATAATCGATGATCTTTACGTTTTCTTGTGAAGGCTCTCTCTTTCGATTTGGACATTCTCTTTTTTTTTTTCTCTTAGGTATGACTGATATAAGATAAATCCAATATAAACCAACCAAGTGACAAATTGGGAACAAACTAAAGGACTAGAGAAGAGGATGAGATTGGGATAAACCTTTACTCTAGCATGTAGGCAATGATCATCTACCACATGCCTAGTACTAATACATTAACCACGTGAATATTACAATTACTGACTGAGATACAAATTATCATAAGAAAACATGCATGTGATAAATGATAGAAAATAAAATAATTCACTCAACTCTAATCATCAATCACATAATAACACAAAGATTCATTTTCATCATTAAAGAAAGAACTATAAAACATTGTATCATATAACTTATCAATAGATTTAATATCTCTTACTTGTTGCTGCATCTATTCATGATATGGAATAGGAATTTTTTCTTATCTACATCCAATCATACATGCATTTGATGAAAACATAAACTTGTCTTTGGTCCAGAAGGACTTCTCAATTAAAGGCAGCTCCAAAATAGTTCTTAATAAAACCAAAAATGAGAGTTTCTTGCAACAGCCATTGACCTTGAACTAATCGGTCGATTCTCTTATTTATAACATAAAATTCACTAAAAATAACCACTAAAGTGCAGATAAGTAAACAAAATTCACCACATGGCGTTCCCTCCTATCTGTTTTCTAATATTCATCTCAAGATAACACTTAAGAGGATGACTCTTCTTGTACTCCAACCACCTGATAAATAGATCCTCACATGTGTTGGCATACGAGAATCTATGTTGTTCCATCGTGGTCGAGTAAACCTCTCTTATATCCACTACTCGCGCTCAATACTTGACTAAATTGGTGCTTAACTGTTGCAGCGCTGTCCAAGCTTTGATTCAGTTCTCCATAAACTGTCGCACCTGTCTCGGCTTGGTGTCTGTCACCTTTGTTATTTCTTTGGCCCATGATGAGTCTTGCATGGTGTGTGACTTGACTATGTCGCACAAGACGACAATTTCTTTCATAACCCGATTGATCTTGATCTAGATTTTCTCACACTTGGCCCATTTTTCTTGAATTTCTCGGTGGGGTTCCTGGGACATTTTATCCCAATACTCGATCGATTTCATTATGTGATCGATGCTCCTTTCTATTAGCACCTGGATGTCGTGCTCTTCGGCATCTCGACTCTTTTGCACCATGTTGATATATTCAATTTTTTTCGTGGCTTATTGTGCTTTCTTGTACCAGCTCTCCATATCTTTTCAGATCACAAGTGCCATGAGGGTGTCTTCCTAGATATCGGCTATCCTTGCAGTGAATAGATGTCGTTCATCTATAAAATTACTATAGGCCTCTTTGAATTCGTTCCTTAGGTACATCGCGGCTTGTGTGGTGTCCTGGTAATACTTTTCCAAGTGGCGCAAATGTTTCAATTCCTTTAAACCAGCGACCAACTCCTCTTCATCCATTTTAGCTTTGTCTAGGGTGGCATCTGTGATTTCCCTCCCTGTGTCGATAAGTTCTGATGTTTTAGCATTTTATGTGTTAATAAAGTTTTCCTTAGTAGTAATGAAGATGGATCGATTTAGAGTGATCCTCCTTTTCATGGTGGTTCTCTAGATGATAGCTTTCCTTTTCCGATCATAGGCGATGGAATGTATGTCAGATACTTCATCCATGGGTTCAGGGATTTGGTGATCTCCCCAGATGAGTGTATTCCCCAGACTCCTGATGGTATATACTTGATCAAGGCTAGGTTCTTGAGTTTTCTCCCTATTCTCTGAAGGCCCGACTTTTGTCTGTCGCTCATCAGGGGTTTGAGTACCGATTGAAATTGAGACATCGGGGGTATGCCTGTTACTTATTTGTATTTCTGGTGCATTAGGCAGCTCGATGTCTAGGCCACTCTTGACTTCTTTCTCGTTCTGTGGAAGCCCCTGAAATTGAACGTCAGAAACAGGGGAAGATGTCTTCTTTGGTCTATTTTCTTCCTCAATATGCATAGGGGTCACATGAGATATTTCTAGGCTCTCATCATCATCATAAATATTTATCATCTCTCTTAAAGGGTTTGATGCAGTGGTCCTCCCCGATGCTTCGATTGTCTCTGACTGAGCTGAAACACCTCTCAGTGATCCCGCCAACGATGTTGTGAATTCAAGGTCATCTAACTTGGTAATTTCATCAATGTCTATGAATTTAGGGCCGCTTCTGTCTGGGTTATCTGTAGTGGATGTTTTCATTTCTGAGAGGTCTGGGTCATCTCTCAACTGATAAAGAACTCGCTAATATCATTGTAGCATGATAAATCCCCTTTTCGACGTGTCCTATGGCATAGGGAATCCTCTTTCTTGAGTCGGGGCTACCTGAGGGGATTTTACTGCATCGACTGCTGTCATTTCTTCTCTAGCCCCAAGGGCCTCTTGAGCCAATTGTTCCAATCTCATGGATTTGAACCTAGTCATATTATATTCATCCATCCTTGCATCAAATTTATCCCAATCCTGAGCTTTTTTTGTGAACACCTCATCTTCAAATTTTTCATGGGCGTATGGCTAGCAGGATGACACTTGAGATGCATGTTTCAAGACCAGACCCTTTGGGTCGTGTTTGCGGAAAATTTCGGTTTGGAATCAAAACTCTAATTGACTTAGTTCTTCCTTCTTGGCTTGAGCAGTGTATTTTACTAGGTAGAAACCTATATGGAATTCATAAGGTATAAATGCCTGCTTCTTATCTTTCACTAGGGTAGCATTGTAACCTTGTAGGATGGTCTGGTAGCATATTTCCCCCACAACAAGCCAATTGAGGACATGCATAGGTAAAAGGTGTGGTTCTCTAGTGGCTTTGAAAACCCTGATGTAGGTGTCGCGCTCATCTAGATACCAATGACCAATCTTTTCTATCATCGTTTTGGTCGTAGCCGATAGTCTTAGACACTCTTTCTTGAAAAGAATAAAATGAATGCGTGCGATGAATTCATCGCGGATGAGGGAGTAGGATTTTTTGTACTTGTTCTCCCACATGATGCTGAAATATACATGGACTGGGATCTTATGTTCATGCCATCGAATACATTTATGGTTCACATGATGTCCAACAAGTATGATGCCATGTAGAAGGCTGGAGTCTCCCCTTCTTTCGGTGTCTGAGCCTGTTGTATGAAGATGCTCAAATTCTTTGAAATAATGGCTCCCCAATAGAGGCTGCTCCTGGAGATAGCCATCGTGTATGCTAGAGGCATCCACACCTATGAAAACCTGGAGAATTCTTTCTCACCATATAGCCAATAGATTAGTTCCATTAGGAAGATGTAAGGTTCTCTTAGCCTATCTGTTTGGTACCGGTCGGAGGTTTGGTTGGTGAATTTATTATCTTCTCACCACCGCGAGGCCATCACCTAGCTGGTATCATGGTGCTCATAAAATTTCACCATGAAATTGGTATTCATTCGCTCCTCTGGGTCTCTAAGCTTGTAGTACTTATGGACCTCCACCGGAAGGAAAACTCCGACACATACACCATCATCATCATTGATTAAGCGCTTCTACGTGTTTGTGTAGTCGATGATCCATTGCAGTAGCTCTATACATGGAAACACTAGGTTTATTCTTGCTACCATGTGTAGGTATGACCATCGTATATTTGGTAATACCTAGTCGTCAAGCGCTCTCACATATGGGGTGTATTCAGGGAATTCCTCCAGGCTGATCTTGAATATTTATCCCCAATGTGGGAGTGTCATCTTGGTACCTATGCTAGCCTCTATGTCTCTGAAGGTCGGAGGTTGAATGAAATCCTTCTTGGTGGATGTTTTAATAACTGGTTATGGTCTTGGAGAAAATTCTAGTTGTTTTGCAACTCCTGGAGAAGAGCCTTCTTCGACTTCTGGTTCCTTTAGCTTCAATGCTCTCGAAGATTTCCTAGTGGTTGCTCTTCATAGAGGCATTGTTCTTGCAATCGAAAAAAATTGTTTAGAGCCTGCATATAGAGCAATGATGGAGAAAAATGTATACATGAAGTGAAAACACAGAACAGCCAGACAGGTACATACCTGTAATGCTTACTAAACCTAGTTGTTTCATACTCATGGGATCTCGTAAGCTTGTGAATTGTTTGTCTGACTCCTCTGGATGCTCTGAAATTCATTTACATGCAGAATGGTTTCGTTTAAAGTGGCTTAAGAGAATTTAAATGAGGAATAACTTATCGTGTCACATCATGCAATTAATTTGGGTGATGAATGAAATTCAAATGAATCTGCCGCTAGATTTTTGCAAACTTAATTCATCGTAGGTTGATGTCAGAGGCACGGAAGGTGGTGTGTTGAATTAGTGATTTCAAATGACCCTTTTTTATTCGCACATGAGGTATAAAATAATGCGAGATTTGGAATTAATTAGTCCTTTAAATGCTATAAATCTAAACGTATCTAGAGCTAAAACAGCCCATCGTGTCGTTTTCCTAGTGGGTGGATCGGGGATCGGAAATGTTTTATGGGTGTTTTCATTGATATCCTCTTGCAAAAAACCTCTGATGCCTATCGATTTAATTGTATGATGATGACGTGGAGAAACTGGCTTGGGATGCGTGGCAATGAAGACCGATGACTTAACTCCTAGATATTAGTCAGAGTTAGGATTTTCTTCCAGCTGTGTGTTCTTAAAATAGACCTGGGATCGCCGATGAAAAAAAGGTATCGGGGATAAACTTATCGTGCATTTTTCTTTGGGTTAGCGTCCTCGAAAATTTGTCGATGTTGAAGGGGATTGGCTTTTGGAGATCTCCATATGTGATACTTATTTAAAAAAAAAAAAATCCTTTCTCCTATAACAATGAAGATATGTGCTCCAACTGAGGTATTCCGAGTGACTCCTTTTTACCTTTAAATTTCTTTCGATGCCGAATCTTTGAGCACGTCAGGTGAATTGTTTTGGCTGTTGATTCCTTATTTAAGTGTTAAGTCTTTTAATTCATGGGTTTTCATAGATTAAATAAAACTTTGAAAGACTTAATGAGAGTCAATATGATAAGCAAAGGCAACATTTCTCAGAACAAAGTTGATTTAGACAGTGAAAAAGATCAAGTGGTACCCAAAAAGTAAAATTTGAAATAGGATTTTTAGGGTGTGTTGAGTGCTCAACAAATGGAGACTTGTTGGGAGAAAGAAGAACTTTATTCCCTCCTCGAGCTTGTCTGATGAAATTGTTGATTAGGAACCTAACTAGTTTTCACCAGAGCTTCCTTTACCCTTGCATTTGGAATTTTATCGGTTGATGCATCTGGGCCTGCTTGTGGGGTTTTAACCTTTATTCCACCTTATTTTCCTCTAACCTTGACCGATGCCCTCTTATGAAAAGAGTCCAGTAAATTTTTCACTAGCACTAGGCCATTTGGTTACCATCATTCATTTTCTACGGCATTGGTCCACTGCCAGTGAGCGTCCATAGCCCCAACAGAGTCACCTCGATGTCACAGACCTTTATTTGTTTCTAACGAGCATCCATATCCCCGACGGAGATATCTTCATTCCCTCTCCTATTGTGCACTCATTTGATATAGTTGACTTTTATTTCGGTAGAATTCCCTAAGTGAGCGGGAGAGGAGGACATCTATTACTTGCAAAAATATGAGGTGATTAAGGTGAAACTCACTAGCTTCGTCTCTTAGGTGCATGTAGTCCTTTCCATCTTTCACTTCTTTCCCTTAAGGTCTTACCAGGCCACTAAGAAGGCACTTCTTCATTTATCCAAGGTTGTTCCTCAACGTTTCTCGTGTTTGTATGTGAGCATCGATTTAGGGAGAGAGTTCGCTATGTTGCATGATTTGAGGTCAACCAGTGTCTTGCTAAACACAAACTTCAAAAGTGTAGAAGTCCAAATAGCAAAAGAAAACAAAACACATTTCGCAATCAACCTAGCTAAAACCAAAAATCATGAAAATATGCATGCAAAACATAAAATATCATTTTTCTTTTAATGGAAATATTGTTTTAGGGATTGGACATTCACTAGGAGGGTGTCAGGTTCCCCCTTTATATTCTGTAATCAATAATTTCCTTCCCCAATCTTCTTGACCACTTGGAAAGGTCCAAGCCATAGGTTCTGAAACTTTGAATGTTTTCCTTTAGGTTCATTTTCTCTCTCCCACTTTAGGACTAGGTCTCCTACCTCAAAATTCTTCTCTTTAGCCTTATGCTTATCAAAACACCTTTTAACTATCTGTTGATGGGATATGAACTTTGAATTATATTTTTCCCTCTCTTTTTCTAACATGAGTAGGGTGTCAATTCTTTGTTGTATGACTGATGAGGGTTGTCGTCTTGAATGTTGAGCAAGTTGAAGAGATGGAAGGTATATCCCATTCGGGAGAATGGATTCCTGTTCGAAAAATAGAAAGTATGGAGAATTCCCGATGGCTTCCTTTAGTGTGACTCTATCAACCCATAAAGTCTTATGAAGTGACCTATGCCAACTCCTCTGGTTGTCTGTAACTGTTTTCTTCCATATCCTCACTAGGTTCTTATTAGTTGATTCAACCACTCCTTTTCCCTATGGGTCATAGTTTGCAGAGTATCTAATTATGATTCCATTATCTATAGAAAATTATGTTAATAAGATGGAAGAGAAATAAGCTACATTATCAAAAACCAGGATAGAAGCGACACCAAAGCTCATGATCAACTATTTTTCTATGAATTGAATTACTACCTTCTCATTTACGTGATTCAGAGGGATGGCCTCTGCCCATTTCATGAAGTAATCGGTGGCAGTAAGTATGTTATTATGATGATTTGAGTAACTTGGTGTAATATCTCCTATGATATCTAACCCCCATTGCTCAAAAGGCCTAGAAATGATCACCGGTTGGAGTGGGACCACTTCTCTTTTCTCCCTCCCAACACTTATTTGACAAGTTTTATAGTTTCTAGCATATGTGTGAGAATATTTGAACAAGGTGGGCCAATAATAACCATATCTCAGTATCTTATGAGCGGTGATGTGTCCTGCAAAATGTCCACCGACAGGGCCATCATGGAGCTCCTTCGTAACTTTATCTACATCTTCACGTTAGAGACACCTTAAAAGTACCCCATCATAATTAACCCTAAATAGTACCAAATTTATGAGGTGACATTGTATGGATTTTAACCTGAGAGCTATCCTTTCCCTAGGGTTTAGGTTTTCTGGGAAAGTCCCATGGTGTAGGAGATAAGTCAATTTCTCATACCAAGACTCTTTCCCTGGGGAGATGTATGCAACTTCACCACACCATAATTCCATTTCATTATCCCATCTGGGGTCTTCATTTACTTGGTCTTGAGCTTCGACTACTAATTGGCATAACCCTTGTCCTTTAACCAATTTAGCAATTTTTATATCTATATCGAATTCTTGTACTACTTCCATCGAGTTTCCTCTTCTTTCCACCATCTCCTATTGATTAAATAGGGATCAGACTATGTGGTGAGGTACTATTACTTTGGTATGGTTCTTGAGTATATAAGATCTGAAATGTTTTACTGCCTTATAAACCGCATAAGCTTTTTTTTCTATAGCATGATAATTAAGTTTGACACCTTGGAGGTTAGTTCTCATGAACGATACTAGAGCTTCATTTTTGTCATCATCCGTCTGAGTTAAAATTGTGGCTAATGACTGGTCGGAGGCGAAAGTATAGAGGAAGAAATATTTGTTGAAATCGAGACTTCACAACACTAGGGCTTGAGAGATGGCATTTTTAATATTTCTGAAAGCCTTCTTCTGTTCATCAACCCATTTAAACTCGACATCCCTACAAAT
>JASDQU010438948.1:22110-34629 GCA_032191745.1 Picea mariana | reverse complement strand
TTAATTCATCGTTTAGCCACCAAATCGCCCTTATTTCTAACTTTTGTTCCCTGTTTGTTCTTGACTATATTCTATGGGAACACATAGACTACTAAGTCACTCCCTGTTGGCCTACTCTTTGGAACGGGACATCACACAGATCCTCCTTGTGTCTGAGCATCCTTGGTACAGGCATTTGGTGTATTATTTACAGAACCAGAGATGTCTAGATAGATTAGACACTCATCAAAGGAGAAGACTCCATCTTGAATCTGCAAGATATGTCATTATAGGAGACTTCTTATTTCGAAGATCTGTTGATGGTGTGATGCTTCGTTGTGTAAACAATGAAGACGCATAGAAATTGTTGCAAGAAGCTCATGGTTCTTCAAGCTCTATCATTCATGTAGGAGGTCATTTCTTTGCAAAAATCACTGCTTTCAAGATTATTAGAAAAGGATATTATTGGCCTTCGATCTTTCATGAATCTTATGTTTTTTCGAGGTCTTGTGACAAGTGCCAAAAATTTGCTGGGAAAGAATGCCTTCCAACCATGACATTACAACCTGTCTTGCCATATTTTCCCTTTTCAAAGTGGGGATTGGATTTTATTGGTCCTATTAACCCTCCTTCTTCAGCTGGGAAAGTTTTATTTTGACAACCATAGAATATTTTACAAAATGGGTTGAAGTTGTCCCACTTAAGCATTCCACAGACGATTAGGTAATTTCTTTCCTTGAAAATAAATTTTTCCAGATTTGGTCTTCCATTGGAAATTATTACAGACAATGGTCCCGCTTTCATTTTTGCTAAGATGACTCAGTTTTTAGCCAAGTTGGGGGTTAAACATTTCACCTCATTAGCTTATTATCCCCAAGGAAACGGACCAGCTGAGTCTACCAACAAAAATCTGGTAAGAATCGTCAAAAGGCTCATCGAAGATAAGCCTCGTCAGTGGCACACTCTCCTCACTTATGCCCTCTGGGAAGATTGAACCACCCCAAAAGTAAGCACTGGTTGTACTCCTTTTCAGCTGGTTTATGGTCAAGAAGCCCTCTTGCCAACTGATCTGGAACTTTCTTCCTTAAGTTTGATTCTATAGGTCGAACAATTAAATTCTTCATATGTTTCACAAAGGGTAAATGCACTACTAGCTTTGGAAAAACAAAGGATGTTTGCTTTGGATAATATTAAAAGGAGACAACAAACTATTAAGAAATATTTCAACAAGAGCGTCAAAATTGTCAAGTTCAAGGTCAATGAAAAAGTTCTGCTATGGGATTCAACTTACGCCGATAGGGGAAGGCATTCAAAATTTCAGAAATTATGGTTGGGTCCTTTCAAGATCACTTTTGTCTTAGGTACAAATTCTTACATTCTAAAATATTTGCAGGAGTGATTGTTTTCCTACAATACTAATAGTTCTCACTTAAAGCATTACATGGAACCAACTTGAAAAGCTCTAATGTTGTCTGGATTTCCTGTATTTTAGTAGTCTAACTCTGTTTTCAATTTTTCATTTTTTTTTTCTTCTTATAGTAGTTTTTTTCTTTTTTTTTGTTTTAAGCATTTCCTATTGCTTTTACTTTTCTGTCACTTTATTTCTACTATTTTAATTTTCTGCAATTTGATTCTGTTGGATTTTGTATTTGGTTATATTTTTAGTTTCAATAGTGAGTAAGATGTTGGATCATATCTGCCACAATGACACTCCTGCAAAGCATTGTTAGTCAATAACAATCAAGCTTACACAACTGTTATGATGTCTTCTCTGAAGGACCCTTGAAATTGTTATATATTTCCACTGCTGTCTTATTAAGAATTGGTTATCTCTCGCTTCTTCTTGCCATTTCTTCATCCATTTATATTTTTAAGAGAAAATCTGAAAATTTTCCTCCTTAAAAGTTAAAGAGCACATTCTAGTCGATGGACTATGCATACAATGGTAAAAACCCTCATACTTAACACTTTTCATGAATTATTCCCAAATTTCCAGTCATCTTTCCATTAAATTCGCTCATTTCCCCATGTTGCATAATCTTCCTGGTTATATGTTCTGGACTTGTCGTTCTTGGTCTGCGAAACCATTAGTTCTGAGTTCTAAATCTATTGAACACAGATTTCCCTGTGGAGTCGCCAATTTGTTGACGATTAAAAAACGCCAACGAATTTTTTCCCACAAAGTGTTACTAAAGCCTACTATTTTAAAATTTAAATAATACTAGTAGGTGGGACCCCCTTGTAGATTAGAGATGAGGTCTTGTGTCTATTTGATGTCAAGCTATTATTCGACACTGCTTACATGGTGGTGAGATCTTGTTTTTATTGGCTATGGATTGGGCTTATGAAGTATTGGTTCTTTAGGTTACTACGGCCTATGTTATCCTTACGGGCACTACAATATGTTATTCGATCTATTACAAAGAGACCTACACATTAAACATGTTAGCAATAACACAACCAAGGAATTGGAAAGAAATGAAAAGAAACATAACAAATGCAAATGGAAAAATTTAAACTATGCTATATACTATACTACATGCATCGGTTTTAAATGGGGTATTGTTATCCTAGCTATTAAGTTAATGTCTATGCAATTTTATTTGAGTTATATAGTAGATATGCATGGTGATTATGCCATGGTACAGGTTGATGTTGATTGCGCTATTGGTGAAAATTATATGCATGGTTTATTGGATCATATAGTTGATATGCAATATCGTCAAGTTGGAATGGAAGGAATGAATCGGGTGGCACGTTTGACAAGTAATAGATGCAATTTTTGATGCATGGTTTAAATGAATTGTTGGTAGATTAATGGCTGGCATGTACTATTGAATTTAATTGATTGTGGGTGGAGGCGATGTGCATTTACTGCACGTCACCGTTACTCCATCCATTAGTCGCCACCCTAGTTAGGCTATTGTTAGACCTTGTTGTTGTGGTTATGCTTCGATTTATTAGCAGAGAGGAACTGCTCAGTCATCTTGCATTTTAATGTGTTCGATTACAGGTATGTTTTTGTTTGGCCATTCATGAGTCTTCTCTGGTTATGAAATGATTATTGGCTTGGGTGTATGAGTTTTTTCTTTCCTAAACTGTTGCAACTGTGTAAAAAATGTGATTTGGAATAAAGCGTTAATGGTTCTTTCTGCAATAATCTTGAATTCATATTGGTCATCCTGGGCATTAGCAGCCATAGGAGATTTCTGTGATCTTTGATGGTTTAGTTGGAGGGTTTTTGTTGGTTTTCGTTGGATGGTTTTCCTCACGTGTTTGCATCACTATATCCAGTCTCTGGATTTTATGAGTTTTAATGGTTGAAGGCACTGTGCTATGTTCACTTGGGAATTGGTTGATTTCAAAAATAAGGGTCGTGCAGTGGGTTTCATGTTCTTACTCGAACCTGTCTTCACCTCAGTGTTGTGGTTGTTTGATTGATATCCACTAGGGTTATACCCTGTGTGTGTTAAATATCTTTACTGGTTGAGTTGCAGCCTCATTCCGCTATTATATCCCTCATGTTGCGGTATTTTTTACCTATCCATGAATAATTCGTGGTTCTCTATGTGTATGAACTGTTGGTCTCAGAGTTTTTCACCATTGGAATGAGTTGGCTCTAGCTTTATTTCTTTTTTTTTCAAAGAGAAAACACTTAACTCTACAGGTCTGAAGGTTGATATAGACCATTGGCATGGCTTGTCGGGTTTATTGCTTGGTTATTGTTGAAGGTTTGTTTACTGTCGACAAAAAATGGGGTACAAAATCACCCAGTTGGTCATACGACGGTCATGTTGGTTTGATATCTAGTCACTTCCTGTCTTATTTAAATGAATAACCGTGCATTGTTAATTGGGCAGTCCATATACGCAGTTGATTTCCTAGTGGTCAATAATTCAGTTAGGGGGATGGCCTCTACCCATTTCATGAAATCAGTGACAATAAGTATGTACTTGTGTTTCTTTGAATATCTTGGTGTAATATCTCCTATGATATCTAAACCTCATTGCTCAAAAGGCCTAGAAACAACCACCGGTTGGAGTGGGGCAATTGCTCTCTTCTCCCTCCCAACGCTTATTTGAAATTTTTTATAGTTTCTAGAGTATGTGTGAGCATCCTTGAACAAAGTGAGCCAATAATAACCAGCTCCTAGTATCTTATGAGTAGTGGTGTCTCCTACAAAATGTCCATCAACAGGCCCATCATGGAGCTCCTTTAGAACTTTATCTGCATCTTCACGTTTGAGGTATCTCAAAAGTACCCCATCATAATTAACCCAGAAGAGTACCAAATTTATGAGGTCATATTGTGTGGATTTTAACCTAAGGGCTCTCCTTTCCCTAGGGTTGAGGTTTTTTGGACAAGTCCCATGGTGTAGGAGATAAGTCAGTTTCTCATACCAAGACTCTTTCCCTAGGGAAATGTATGAAGCTTCCCCACACCATAATGACATTTCATTCTCCCATCCGGGGTCTTCATTTAATTGGTCTTGAGCTTCAGCTGCCAGTTTGCATAACCCTTGTCCTTTAACCAATTTAGTAGTTTTTATATCTAAATCAAATTCTTTGACTACTGCTATTCAACTCCCTCTTATTTCCCCCATCTCCTGTTGAGTAAATAGGGATCGGACTGTGGGGTGAGGCACAATTACTTTGGTATGGTTCTTGAGGATGTAAGATCTGAAATGTTTTATTGCTTTATAAACTGCATAAGCCTATTTATCTATAGTAGGATAATTAATTTCATCACCTTGGAGGTTATTTCTCATGAGCGATGTTGGAGATTTATTTTTTTCATCATCCGTCTGAGTTAATACTGCGGCTAACGATTGGTCAGAGGCGAAAGTATAGAGGAATAAATCTTTGTTGAAATTGGGACTTTGCAGCACTAGGGCTTGAGAGATTGCAGTTTTAATATTGTTGAAATCCTTCTTATGTTCATCATCCCACTTAAAATCAACATCCTTGCGGATCATTTTTGTAGGGGTTTGATAGTTTCCTTAAAATCAGGAGTGAAATTCCTCACAAAATTTATTTTCCTGAAGAACGACTGCATAGACTTCTTGTTGTGAGGTAATGGAAGCTGAGCTATAACCTTAATTCTTTTTGGGTCTATGTGAATGCCTACTTGAGATATGATGTGTCCTAACAATTTACCTTCCTCGACACCAAAAATAGTTTTCTTAGGGTTTAAGGATATGCCATATTTCCTACACCTTTCAAATATCTGGGTTAAGTGTTGGATGTGATCTTCTATGTTCTTTGAATACACAGTCACGTCGTCCAAGTACACTACTACACACTTGTTGATTAGTCCCTGAAATGATACATCCATGGCCCTTTGGAAGCTCTCTCTTGCATTGATTAACCCAAAAGGCATGTGTTTATAAGTGAAAGTTCCCCACTTGGTTCAGAAGGTAGTTTTCAAGCGGTCTTCTTCACAAACTAGAACCTGGTTTTTACCCTGAGAAACTGTCTAGTAAAGAGAAAATCTCAGAGCCAAACACGGTCTGCAAAAGTTGCTTTATTGGTGGGACTGGGTATTTGTCCTTTCTGAAGCTCTATTGAGGTTTCTAAAATATACGCATAGGCAAATTTCGCCAGAGTTTTTCCTCACAGGAACCAAATTTTCTACCCATGTGGAGTGTCTAACTTGAAAAATGATCTTGGCATCGAGTAGTTTCTTTAACTCCTGACACATGAGAGGTTCTGGGGATGGATGATACTTTTGGAGCTTATGTTGAAAGGGTTTCACTTCGGGCTTTAATGGGATAGTGTGTTGAATAATACGAGTATCGTAAGTATTCAGATCTTGGTAGGACCATGCGAAGACATATTGATATTGTTTGAAAAGTTTTAGATAGGCCTTCCTTTCCTCTTTAGATATTGTCTTAGCAAGATTTACATTCTTGGGGTTTTAGGGTTCCTAGATTTATAGTTTCATGCATGGGACAGGAACTACCAGTCTTCACATTTTATGACCCCTTGAATCTTTCTTTTAGGTCAAAAAGGTTTTCTAAATTAGTTATTCCCTTCGGTATCGTGTGAGACTTCAATTTGTTAGTCGATCGATCTGTATGAAGGTTGGTTTCATTTTAATGTTCCTGGAATACTTCATCGTCAATGGCCAAATCTTTAAAATTGTCCTATTTGGTCAAAATGTTTATAATTTGTTTGTCTCCCTCAAAAAACTTCCAATTAGAAATGTTGTTGGGCACCGAGGGTTTGTATAACAGTTCCACAGTGAACCGAGAAGCTTCATAATCCTCTAGAGGTGATAGCCTTGAAGCAGCGGTGGCCAGAGAATCAACAAGAGTGTTTTTCGCTCTGGGAATCGTTGTAATGTTGAAAGCTTCAAAAAGTTCTACTATCCTGTGTACTACATGTTGGTAATTATTCAAGTGTGGAGAATTTCAATGTATAGTATTCCTTATCTGTCTGACAATTATTTTGGAGTCTTTGAAAACCTTTAATTCTTAGGCATTAAGGTCTATGGATTTCTTTAGCCCTTGTACTAGAGCTTCATACTCAAGAGTGTTATTCGTGCATTCGAATTGTAGTCTACAGGACAAGAAATGTCATTTGCCCTTCGAATTAACAAGGAAACACCATGCCCCTGACCCTTCTTGTGATTTAGATCCATCAAAATATAGGGTCCAAATTTGTGGGTAAAATGTATCAGCTCCCTCTTTCTTGTTACTTTCCTTTTTTCTTTTGTTTGTTCTATGATTTCTAATGAAGGTTTCTGGTAGAAGAGATTTTCTTCCGCCACCATTGGTAATTCTTCATGAAAAATCATTTTAGAATTTTGAGTAAGAGGGACACCAGATGAGAGAGGGGAGAAGTTCCCGAAGTAGGAATCACAGGAATAATTTCCTAGCATAGGGAACTCTCTCGATGAGGGTTCATTTAGGGTTTCTAGGTCAGTGGAAATATGTTTCAAATATCTTTCCCTATCAATTCTGATCATATTTTTGTGTCACTTTAATGGTAGCCACAAGTGCACCCAGTATATACTAAAGTATCCATTTAACTTCTCAGACCAATATCAGCTTAACAATAACCCATAAGTTTATGGGATATCTACTACAATGATGTCAATCACTTGCACAAATTTGGGATGTGTCGCTATTTTGATCATTACATCTTTGAGTTCTCCCATGACCTTCACCTGGGTTCTGTCTAGTTCTAGTACATGTTTGTCACTTTTGAGAGGGACTGCATTTTGTTTTTTTCAAATAGACAGTGGCATAACATTAGAGGATGCTCCTAAATCAACCAAGCAGTTGTGGAGGTGTATGTTAAATACTTCGAATGTTAAAAGGAACAGTAGCACAAAAGGTTTCCCTTTCTTGTCTTCAGAACAAGCGTTCACAGTTGTTTTATTTCCTAGATATATGGGAGTTAGATTTATTCCTGGATCAATGCTTGTCGTAGGGTTTTCTATTGATTTCAAAGCTTGTAATAGGAAGTCCTTTTGCTGAGGGATTCTACATATGTCCATAACTAATATATTAGCCTTCAACTTCTTCAAATCTTCTACTATGTTGTAATCTAGCTTGGGCAATTCCCGTCTATGGATGTTTATAAGGTTTCTTTCGGGAGCAAAAGGTACTTTTGGGTGATCAAGAGTTGATCTTATTCCCGAAGTTTGGGTAGTAGTAAGGTTGTTTGAGACAGGTTGACCCCTACTTCGTGTTTTCACAACTAAGACTTTTGCAGGTGGTTCTTGAACCTCAAATAGGTCAACAAAAGGCATAGCTAGGTCATGACCCCATATCAACATGGTTGTTTCTTCCAGTGGGTCATCCTCTTCCTGATCGATGATATTTATAGTTGACCCACTTGATTTTTTGGTCAAGGATACTTCATCTAGAAATCAGTTGGCCATCAAATTCATGGCATGCACCCATTGAGGGCAGTCTCTTTCGGAGTGGTTCTCTTGGTGATAGGTGCAAAAAGAGTCGGATGCTATGTTTCCCAGATCAATGTTTAAGTTGGTTGGGGGAGGTTAAATTGATTTGAACAGTGGATTCCTTTTAAAGAAAGGATTATAGGCCTTTGGCCTTGGTTTCCCTCTCAAGCACTTCTCTTCATGTCTATGATTTTATTTGATATATTTTTGACCATGTTTTGTAGTTCCTCTATGTCCCCACTTCCTTTTTCAAGAGCTTGTTCTTCTTGTTTCCATGGGGGTCTAGTAAGCAATAGTCCTCTCCGGGGAGGAGGTTGAGATTCTTTTTTAACTAATAACACTTGAATTTCTTTTCATCCTTTCATTTGGAACTCTATCATTTTTCCTTATTCAAAATTCTTAGCCAGGGTTCGTTTGGCATCCCTCTTCACAAACATGGAAATAGAAGCTGGGAGAGCATTGGCATATACTTCGATTTGTAATTCATGAGTAACTTTAGCTTTAGGATGGAATTTGTTTAAGATGGTAGTGAATCTTTGATTAAAATCTTTGACTCTTTCCTTCTAACTCACGGTGGAGGTGAACAACTTAGCCATCAGAGCTCCCTTAGTAGTTTCTTTCACAAATTTATCTAAAAAGTCTTTTTGAAACATTGTCCAACTAGTTATAGATCCTATAGGCAAGTTAAAATACCACATGGAAGTTGAATTCTCAAAAGTATAGGGGAAAACATGCAAACTACATGTTGGACATTCATAAGTCAGATAACTAGTATGAATTTCTTGATATGATCCTCAGTAAATCCTAAGGTTTTAGGGTCAAATTTAGGAAGTAACTTCTCTAGGTGTCGAGGAAGATTGCGTACTTGTCTAGGGATGGCCAAGGCATCCCTAGCCAACCAAGGTTGATTATACTGAGGTGGTTTTTCCCCTTCTTCATCATGGTCATGGTTATCTTCCATGTCTTTAGATCCCGAGTTAAACCCTTCTTCTTCTGAAAAATCGTTCGGCTCAGAGACATTGTCGACTAGCGTTTAGGGGATCAAATTAAGAGGATGTTAAATTTTGGTGATTGTGAAATCTATGAGGTCTTCTACTGTGTGCACAAAAACCTGGTCGGGGGTTTCGACCACTGGTCTGCTTATTTTTTTTCTTTGAGGAAGTATCGGAGCTAAAGATAGCGCACTGATCTGTCGAGATTATTCTCTTGTGATTCTTATGAATTGATTCAATTCCTCATGAGGAAGAGCATAAGGTATATCAGGGAATAAGAGTTATTCCTCGTGTTGGGATGAGTTACTCATTTAAGGAGTACTCAACATGTGTGGGTTGTGTTGGGAATGACTAGACATGCATGTGGGTTGTTTTGAATCTACAGGTTGTCGGAAATATTATATGAAATATGTATTCAGCCATTCATTCTTCAGGCCCTCCTTATAGCGCCAAATTTTGTTGATGGGTCCTAAATCCCTTTAAATAAAAAACAGGAACCAAAGCTTCCACCGAGGTCCAATTAGACTCTGCAGTTTTTAATAGTGGAATGGTTCTCCAAATCTTGCAATCCAGCCGGTTTAATCGATGGGCTTTACGTTTTCTTATGAAGGATTTCTCCTCCAATTGAGACGCTCTCTTTTTTGTGTTTTTCTCTTAGGTAGGATTGATATAAGATAAAGCTGGTATAAACCAACTAGGTAACAAAGTGGAAAAAAACTAAACTACTGGAGAAGAGGTTGAGCTTAGGATAACCCCTTACTTTAGCGTGCAGTCAATGATCGTATACCAAAATCCTAGTACTAATACGTTAACCATGTGAATATTCCAATTACTGACTGAGATACAAATTATCATAAGAAAACATGAACATGATAAATGACGGCAAGAAAAATAATTCACTCAACTCTAATCATCAATCACATAATGACACAAAGATTCATTTTTATCATTAAATAAAGAACTGTAAAACATTGCATCAGATAACTTATCAATAGATTTAATAGCTCTTACTCATTACCGCATCCATTCATGAGACAGAATAGGAAATAGTTCTTCTCCACATCCAATCATACATGCATTTGATAAAAACATAAACTTGTCTCTGGTCCAGAAGGACTTCTCAATTAAAGGCAGCTCCGAAATAGTTCTTAACAAAACCAAAAATGAGAGTTTCATGCCACAACCATCGACCCTTAACTAATCGATCAATGCTCCTATTTATAACATAAAATTAATTAAAAATAATGGCTAAAGTGCAGATAAGTAAACAAAAATTTGCCACGTGGTGTTCTCTTCTATCAGCTCTTCTAAGAGTCATCTCAATATATCACTTAAGAGGGTGACTCTTCTCATACTCCGACCACTGGATAAAAAGATACTCGCATGTGTTAGCATACAAGAATCTATTTTTTTCGATCAGGGCCGTGTAAATCTCTCCTATCTTGATCACATGCGCCCGATACTTAACTAGATTGTCACTTAACTGTTGCAACATAGACGAGATTTGATCGGGTAATCCGTGAACTATCGCACCTGACATGGCACCATATCTGTCACCTTATATATCTCCTCGACCCATAATGAGTCTTTCTTGGTGTGCGACTTGACTATTTCGTGCAAGTCAACAAAGTCATCGAGTGTGCCAAACTCGGGGAGTCCGATATCTTTCATCACTCGATTGATCTTGATCTAGTTTTTCTCACACTTGGCCCATTTCTCTTGGATTTCTCGGTGAGGTTCCCAAGCCATTTTTTCCCAATACTCAGCCGATTTCCTTATGCTATTAAGGATGCTTTCTTTCAACACCCAAATGTCGTGTTCTTCTATATCTTGGCCATGTTGGACTGCACTGATGTAGTCAACTCTTTCCACGGCTTGTTGTGCTTTCTCGTACCACCACTCCGTATCTTTTCATGTCAAAAGTTCCATGAGGGTGTCTTCCTTGAGCTCAGCTATCCTTGCAGTGAATAGGTACCGCTCATCTGTGAAACTGTTGTAGGCCTCCTGAAACTCACCCCTTAGAAACATCGCGGCTTGTGTGGTGTCCTGATAGTATTTCCCCAACTGGCGCAAATGTTCCAATTTTTTTAGGGCAGTGACCCACTCCTCTTCATCTATTTTATATCTATCCAGGGTGACATCGGTGACCACCATCCCTGCACCGATGAGTTAATATGTTTTAGCATGCTCTATATTGATTAGATGTTCCTCTGTAGTGATGAGGATGGAGCGATCTAAAGTGATCCTTCTCTTCTTGTTGGTTCTTTGGACGATAGCCTTCCTTTTTCGATCATAAGCTATAACATGTATGTCGGCTACTTCTTCTGCAGGTTCGGTAATCTATTGATCCCCCCATGTGAGTGTATTCCCTAAACTCCTGACAGTATATACTTGTTCAAGGCTGGGTTCTCAAACTTCCTCCCTGTGTTCTGAAGATTCATCTTATGTTTGTCGCTCATCGGGGTTTTGGGTATAAATTGAAAATGAGGCATTGGGGGTATGTTGGGTACTTACTTGACCATCGGTTGTTGAAACACCAATTTCCTGCTGCAGAATTTCTTCACTTTGTTTGGTTTGTGGGATCCCTTCTTTAGGATTGTCCGCTTGGATTTCTGGGGCATTGGGAAACTCGGTGTCTAGGTCACTCTCGACTTCTTGATCATTCTGTGGAAACCCCTAAACTTGAGCGCTGGGAACAAGGGAAGATGTCTTCTCTGGTTCCTTTTCTTCTTCGATATGTACCAGGGTCACAAGAGATACTTCTAGGCTCTCATCATCATCATAGATCTTTATCATCTCACTTAAGGGGTTTGATGCAGTGGTCCTCCTTGATGCTTTAACTATCTTTGGCTGAGCTGAAACATCTGTCGGTGATCCGGCTGGTGGCGTTGTGAATTCAGGGTCATCTAACCCAGTAATCTCATCAAGGTCTTTGAATTTAGGGTTGCTTGGTCACGTCTAGATCTCATCCGGGTTGTCAGCAGGGATCCTTGCCATATTTATGAGGTCTGGGTCATCTTGCAGCTAGTCAATTATCTATTGTGCATGTCATAACATGAGTAAACCCCCTCTCCCATGCGTCCGGAACCATGGGGAAACCTCTATCTTGCACTGAGTGACCCAGGGATTCATTTTTTCTTCAACGGCTACTAGGGGAACTGCTTCTTCGACCGCTACCATTTCTTCTCTAGCCCAGAGGGCCTCTTGACTTGATTGTTCTAGGATCGCCATTTTTTTGTCCAGGGTCATGGCTCTGAACCTGGTCATCTTAGGGTTGACCATCTTTGCCACAACTTCATCCCAATCCTGGGCATTTTTTGTGAAGACCTTGTCTTCAAATTTTTCGTGGGCGTATGGCCAGCAGGACGACACTTGAGATGCATGTTTTAGAACTATACCCTTTGGGTCATGTTTTTGGAAACATCCAATCTGGAATCAAAGCTCTAATTGACTCAGTCCTTCTTGCTTAGCTTGGGCAGTGTATTTTACCAGGTAGAAACCAATATGGAATCCATAAGGTATAAATGCTTGATTCTTGTCTTTCACCAGGGTAGCTTTGTAGCCTTGTAGGATAGTTTGGTAGCATATCTCCCCCACTACTAGTCGATCGAGGACATGCATACGTAAAAGGTAT
>JASDQU010438947.1:75196-86564 GCA_032191745.1 Picea mariana | reverse complement strand
CCTGACGCCCCTTTCTAATGACCATTTTCCCAACGTCGCAAAATTAAAAGATGATTCCACAATGTGTCAACTGTTTCCAAACATTGCATTATGATGAACATTTCCATACGTCACATTGTGACGAACATTTCCCAACGTCGCAATGTCACGACCATTTCCCAAAGTCACATTTTGATGAACATTTCCCAACGTCCCACTGTAATGTCCATTTTCCAACGTCGCAATAGTAAAAGATGATTGTACAATGTCTGGAGTGTTTATAAACATCGCATTATGATGAATATTTCCCAACGTCGCATTTTGAGGAACATTTTATAACATCGAAATGTGACGACCATTTGCCAATGTCGCATTGTGATGGCTGCAAAAAAGTCTTAGATTTTATGATGGTGCAATTTATAAGTTTTATGATCCGCATGTTCCATTAATATATCGAAATTAAATTCAATACTATGATCTCAATACTATGATCTTACCCACACCACTATATATTATGTATATTATGGATGCAAAAAAGTCATAGATTTTATGATCTTGCAATTTATAAATTATGATGTTGGCATAAAGAATGCAACACAACTAAAACTAATATTTAAAGTGAAAATGTAAAATGCATCCCCGAATAAAAGGATTTTAACAACACCACAATGTCGATCTTTTCCCACTTTCCCATTGTCATCATCATTTCCCAATGTCTCCATCTGATGCTTTTTGGTCAACGTCGCATTAAGACGAATATTTCCCAACGTCACAATGTGACTTTACAATTATTTTTTTTAGGTTTTACTTTATTTATACTTTATACTTTATTAATTTATTATTTAATAATGTATAAATCCTTCACTAATACATACTTGTATTAATTATTACTGCATAAATATATTAATTATAATTTCTTTATAATATTAATGTATTAATATATTATTTTTAATATATTTGTAATTTCTTTTAACCATGTGACGATTTTTTCTCTACGTCGCATTATCACAAATATTTCCCATTGTCACATTGTGTCGTGCCTTTTCCAACGTCGCCATGCCACTTTAATAACATTTACCAAAGTCGCATTCCAACATGCATTTTCCAATGTCACTTTGTGCATTTAATAATACTTCCCAATGTCACATTTTGGTGTGCATTTTCCAACGTCACTTTGTGCATTTCATAATATTTCCCAATGTCGCATTTTGTCGTGCTTTTTCCAACGTCACAATGTGACGTGCATTTTTTAATGTCACATTTGTGCATTTTCCAACGTCACAATGTATAATAATGTATTTATGTGTTATGTATTATTATTTGAATAATGTTATTATTTTATTAATGTATTACTTTATTATTCTACTAAAGGTATAAAACATATAAAAATATACTATTGGTTTAATACTTTTAGTTGGTTTAACACAACTAAAACTAATATTTAAAGTGAAAATGTAAAATGCATCCCCGAATAAAAGGATTTTAACGACACCACAATGTCAAACTTTTCCCACTTTCCCACTGTCATCATCATTTCCCAATGTCTCCATCTGATGCTTTTTGTTCGACGTCGCATTAAGACGAATAGAGCCCAACGTCACAATGTGACTTTACATTTTTTTTTTTTAGGTTTTACTTTATTTATACTTTATACTTTATTAATTTATTATTTAATAATGTATAAATCCTTCACTAATACATACTTCTATTAATTATTACTACATAAATATAATAATTATAATTTCTTTATAATATTAATGTATTAATATATTATTTTTAAGATATTTGTAATTTCTTTTAACCATTTGACGATTTTTTCTCAACGTCGCATTATCACAAATATTTCCCATTGTCACATTCTGACGTGCCTTTTCCAACGTTGCCATGCCACTTTAATAACATTTACCAAAGTCGCATTCCAACGTGCATTTTTCAACGTCACTTTGTGCATTTAATAATATTTCCCAATGTCGCATTTTGTCATGCTTTTTCCAATGTCGCAATGTGACGTGCATTTTGTCATGCATTTTTCAACGTCACATTTGTGCATTTTCCAACGTCACAATGTATATATATTTTTTTTAAATAAAAAAGGGTGGACCCTGCTATATTAGATAGGCAAAAAACTTTTGCAGAATGTACAGAAAAGTAGGCCTGGAGTTACCAAAAATGTTGTCGATAACTGGAAACTAGCATAGGTAAAACAGAGTAGCAAGATAAAACGTAAAACCAAGTAGCATGATAAAACGTAAAACAAAGTAGCATCTTTCCTGCCCGGAGGAAACCAGGACAGATGTCTACAGTCCAAATATACATAAAACAGTAACAAAGTAAACGAGGAACCAAGAGCATAAAAACCTAGGTGCCAGGTGGCCTGTCGTCCTCGCCCTTCTGCCACGTGAACCTAGCCGGGATGGCAAAAGCTTGCACGCAGAGGGGGAATTTCCGCCGAGCTGGTGCATTGGAGAAAGTGTCGAGGAGAATGTCCATGCTCTGTCCCATGATGTGGGCCCTATGCTCCAGGTCAGACATGTGGCCACGAAGGTCAAACACAAGAGCCAGGTGCTCTTCCCGGAGGAGAGAACCATGCAAGCTGCCACCCACATCCACCGAGTCCGTCGCCACTCCAGAGCCAACGTTGAACTCCCGTTGCTCCACAGCAACCTTTGCACCCAATGTTCCTGCTTCCTTCGCCTGTATGTCATGGTTGCTGACATTGTCATCGCCGGGCCAGGGAATTTCTTCCACAAGGCAGCCGGGGATGTAGTCATCCTGTGCCAGGATGGGAGTGCATTTCTCCTGATGAGTTGCCTCAATAGCACGAGTCTTTTCCACTATCGTCAAGTCCTCCATGAACAGGTCTTCCACCACAACGCAGGGTGGAAAATTCTCCTCGGTTCCAGCATCCTGCCGATCTTCCGGGGTATTGGTCTTAACGTCACAGCTACAACCGGCTCCTGGTTCAGCTATGGTGGCGAGAAGCGCCAACTTCTCTGCCCTGCCTTTTTTCCTGAGAATGGAGGTCGCCAGAGCCAAGGCACGCTCCAACTGCTCTCTCTGTCGCTGCTGCGCCTTGTGTGCATCCCAGGCCGCGCCACGGCGAGGTCTGCCTCTTTTCCGAGCCATGGTGAGAGAACAGAGCAAATACAGTAAAAGGCAGGTGAGCCAAGATGAAAGTAAATTTAGTTGCAGGGCACGAGCAAGCTTAACCCGTCTCGCATCATACAGAGAAAGATACACCAAAAGTGCTGAGAGTCTGGGCGCAAAAGAAGCTGGGCTGCACCAGAGCGTTCCAGCGAAAATTAGAGCTGAGACAGGTGTAGCCCTGCTCTGCCTGGGCGTATAGAAATTCACATAGCCAGGAGCCGAGGTCATCGGCCCACACTTAACCTCTCCCATCCCAAGTGCGTTGTGGTTGTTAATGAACGCGTGAGGGAGGAGTACTTCCATCCTGTGTCTACTGCAGAGACCGTCCCCCATTGTTAATGCTAGCTTGTGGGTGGCGGCCCTCGGCATTTAAGCCCAGGCCGAGTGTGCCTCCAGCTGTCACCAAATGGCTGCGTGTCACCCCATCCGGAGAACGTCACAATGTATATTAATGCATTTATGTGTTATGTATTATTATTTGAATAATGTTATTATTTTATTAATGTATTACTTTATTATTCTATAAATAGTTTACTATTGGTTTAATACTTCTATTTTAATACTTTCATGTAATATTATACTAATATTTATTTTTATTTTTTAAGATTTACTAAAGTTTAAATATTTTATTTTATGAATTCTTTATTTATGTATTACTAATTTATTAATGTTTTACTCTATAACATTATTAATGTTTTACTCTAATACATTTATTTTTTATTAATTTTTTATTTAATAATTATAAATAATGTTATTTTTTTAATATTATTAATTATTAATATATTATTATTATTAAGTATTAATAATGTAGGTTAATTATTATTATTTATTATAAATATTGTATTACTTTATTTGTATTAATAAAGTATTATTAATATTATAATTAAGGTTTTCTTATTAATTTATACTATTAATATTATTTATTAATATTATAATATTAATATAATTATTAATAAATATTCTTTATTAATATTAATTTTATTATTATATTTATTAATCATAAATCATTATTATTAATATTTCTAAAGTGGTTGTTGTTATTAATAAAATTTTTTTTAATTATTTTAAATAATGTTATTTTTTTAATATTATTAATTATAAATATATTATTATTAATAAATATAAATAATGTATGTTAATTATTATTATTTATTATAAATATTGTATTACTTTATTTGTATTAATAAAGTACTATTAATATTATAAATAAGATTTTCTTATTAATTTATAATATTAATAATATTTTATTATTAAAGTATTATTAATATTATTAATTAATGTTATATTATTAATATAATTATTAATAATTATTCTTTATTAATATTAATGTTATTATTATATTTATTAATAATAACTCATTATTATTAATATTTCTAAAGTGGTTGTTGCTATTAATAATGAGTTATTATTAATTAATAATTACATTTTGTACTAATTAATAATTATTTTAATTAATCTTTATTATTATTATTATTATAATTATTATTTATAAATATATTATTATACTTATTGTATTTTTATTTTTATAATTATTTTTATAAATAATACAATACTTTATTTATAAATTATAAATAATGCAATACTTTATTTTTATTAATAAAGTATTTTTTTATTAATAATAATGTTTTATTATTAATATAATTATTATTTATTAATATTAATTCATTATTAATTATATTTATCAAGTGATTGTTGCTATTAATAATAGGTTATTATTAATTAATAAATTTATTAAGAATGATTTATTATTAATTAATAAATTAATTATGTACTAATATATTAATGGTAGTCTTTAAGGCATGTTGGTAGTCAATTAGCAACAATCACTTTATAAAAGTGGTTGATATACGCCAATTGACATCATTAATTTTAAAAGGTGGAAAATGACGTAGACCCGCGTATATCAACCACTTTTATAAAGTGGTTGTTGCTAGTATATTAATTATTTGATACATTAATAATGTAATATATTAATTAATTATTATTTTTATACAATATTAAATAGCATATTACTATTTATTATTATTTTAAAAGTAGTACATTAATAGTACATTATTACAATAAAAATACAAAAATAATAAATTTAATACATTTAATACATTTAATAAATTATATATTTTAATAAGTACATTACTAAAATATGATTACATTAATACATTATTAAAGTATTAATACTTTAATATATTATTAAAGTGTTAATACATTAAAACATTTATTGAAATAACTATGATTGAAGATATGGTTGATCATGTTCATGGTTTCTTATGAGCATAACTATGAATAGCATTAATACATTAATGTATACTATAATATGTTTATTTATTTAATTAATTCATTAATATATTTTTAATAAGTACATTACTAAAGTATAAGTACATTAGAAGAATAATAAAGTATTATTACATTAATAAATTAATACATCAATAAAGTAGTAATACATTATTACATTAATGTAAAGTATGAATTAAAGTATTAATTTACATTAATGTATAATGTAACATTTAAATTTATATTAATTAATTAATTAGCTTCATTAATACATTATTACAGTGTCCCTCAAGTGTAGGACACTCGATGACGGGGTGTGTTGTTAAGGCATTCTGTGATGTTAAAGTCACCAGTTCGAAATCTGATAAAAAATCCAGCCATGTTAAGGGTTGGTGCGATCCTCGGGTGATTTTGACGGTTTATATGCCCATGAATCGCAGTTTCTTAGCCACAGGTTAGTCCCACATGTCATGGACAAACTAACAAACAAAAAAAAACATACATTATTACACTAATAATACAAGAAAAATACATTAAATGAATTAATAAATATATTAATAAAGTATTAATGAATAAATTGATAAAACAATACATTAATAAATAATACATTAATAAAGTAGTAATACATTGACCTTAATGATGTTATTAATACATTATTAAAATATTCATACATTAATAATACATCATTACATTAATGTAATGTAAAAATTAAAGTCTTAATACATTAATGTATGTTAAATTATTGATACATTAATAATACATTATTAAAATATTAATAAACTAATACATTAATTGACAATGACCATGACCATGGTTTCTTGTAGTTGACTATGACCATGGTTAACTTTGGTAGTCCTAGTTTGACTTTGGGAATGAAAGATTGACTATTGTTGATCATGGTTTTCCTTCACCATTGTTGATCGTGGTTGACCATGACCAGGATTGACTATGATTGATCGAGGTTTATTATGTTTGACCATGTCCATGGATGACCTTCGTTGACCATGTGGATCATCTATTCTAGTCAGCCATGTTGATTATGCTTAACCATAGTTTATTATGGCACCACCACATTGGAATGTTGATCATGTTTTGTTCGTCACATTGCGACATCTAGTTTTTTTTGTCACATTGTAACATCAACTTTTCTTTTTCACATGACATCATAAGGTTATGGTCATCAAATTACGACAAAGGGTTTTTGTTTGTCACATTATGGTGTTGGAATAGGTATTTAATAGACCGATAGTGGGTTATGCTCATCACATCGCGACACCAAGAAATGTTTGTGTCATTGCAATGTTGGTGTATGTTTCTCACATTAGGTTCTGTACATCACATTGTGACAATGGGTTTTGTTCATGACATTACGACATTTGGAAATGTTTGTCACAATGTGACATTACAATATGTGCATCACATTGTGTTGATAAGGCTATGTTCATCACATTGTGACGTTACAATGTTTGCTACATTGCAAAGTAACTATGTTTGAGACATTGTGACATTTGGAAATGTTTGACATATTGCGACGCCACAATAGGTGTGCCACATTGCAACATGAGGAAATGTTCCTCACATTGTGATGAGAGGGTGATGTCTGGTGTCTATTTATGTTCTTCACAATGTGACGTTACTATCCACATTGTGAAGACATGGCTATCTTCCTCACATTGCGATGTCAATTTATGTTTGTCACATTGTGACGTTTCTATGTTCAACAAATTGCAATGTTGCTATGTTCGTAAGATTACAATGTTATTATGTTCGTCATTCCACTACGTTACTATGTTTGACACATTGCAACATCACTATATTCGTCACATTGTAACGTCTGGTTTTCTTCGTGATATTGCAATGCTGGGTTATGTTCATCATATGACAAGTTGGTTTGTGTTCGACACATTACAAAAATGAAGTTTTGACGATGTTTTTAAAAAGAAATCTAAGTAAGTGTTTCATTTGTGAAAAAGATAGGAACTTTGAATTGAAGCGATATATTACATAGAAGGAAACATAGAATCATGCTTGATCTAAGGAAATCGATCATCAAATTAAATATATCAACAATACATTGTGACGATAGGGGAATGTTCGTCACATTTTTACGACGGGGATATGTTTGTTACATTACAATGTCTATATATGGTTATCACATTATGACGTTACAATGTTTGTAACATTGCAACATGACTATTTTTGACACATTGCGAAGTTGGAAAATTTTTGTCACATTTCGACGTCAGGATATGTGCGTCACATTGCAACATGAGAAAATGTCCATCACATATAGACGACATGGGGATGTGCGACGTATGTTTATGTTCATCACAATGCGATGTTACTAACCACATTGCGAGGACATGGCTATGTTTCGCACATTGCAATGGCAATTTAAGTTTGTCACATTGTGACATTACTATGTTCAACAGATTGCAATGTTACTATGTTCATCAAATTATAATGTTACTATGTTCATCATTACGTGACGTTACTATTTTCAATGCATTACAACATTACTATGTTCATCACGTTGCAACATTCGATTTTTTTCGTCACATTGTCACATCGGCTTATGTTTATTGCAGGACAAGGTTGGTTATTGCAGGACAAGGTTGGTTACAGTTATATGTTCATCACATTGTGATGTTACAATGTTTGTAACATTACAACGTGACTATGCTCGACACATTGCGAAGTTGGAAAACTTTTGTCACATTTCGAGGTCAGGATATGTGCGTCACATTACAACATGAGGAAATGTTCATCACATATAGACGACATGGGGATGTGCAACGTATGTTTATGTTCTTCACAATGTGAAGTTGCTAACCACATTGCGAGGACATGGCTATGTTTCACACATTATGACGTTACTATGTTCAAGAGATTGCAATGTTACTATGTTCATCAAATTATAATGTTATTATGTTCATCATTATACGACATTACTATTTTCAATGCATTGCAACATTACTATGTTCATCACATTATAACGTTCGGTTTTATTCGTCAGATTGTCACATCGGTTTATGTTTATTGCATGACAAGGTTGGTTTGTTTTGAACACATTACGAAAAAAAAATTTGGTGATGTTTTTAAAAATAAATCTAACTAAGTGTTTCATTTGTGAAAAATATAGGAATTTTGAATTGATGCGATATATTACATAGAAGGAAAACTAGAACTATACTTGTTATTTAAGGACATTGATACCATATGATCTTGAACTATAAAATCTATCGCTTTGAAATAAGCATATTTAAAATTAGAGTCTACATTTATACATTCTCCCTTTTGGTGTTGCAAATTACGGTTGTCAGGAAAGCACAAAGGAAGGGGTTAAAAGAAACAACCACTTTATAAAATTTTATGTTCTCCACATTGCGGCGTTTTTATGTTCAACATATTAGAATGTTACTATATTCAGAAGATTGGAACGTTACTATGTTTGTCACATTGCACAGTTACTAAGTTTCTCACATTGCAACGTTACTATGTTAATCACATTTCAACATTGCTATGTTCGTCATCAAAAAGTTTAAAAAAAAATAATAAGTAAGTGTTTCCTTTGTGAAAAAGATAAGAACTTTGAACTTATGTGACAAATGATCTTGAACTGAAAAATGCATCCCTTACAAATAAGCTTGTATAAAATTAGAGTGTGCATAGTGTGCATTCCACTTTTTGGTGTTGCAAATTGCAATAATCACAACAACACAAATGAAGGGGTTAAAAGTAATTATAATTTATGGTTGGAAAATATTTAATTGAAATCCATTTCTCACTAAGTGTGATCCATTTCGTAGTATTTTTTTTGTGGATAGATTCATACAACTAATGTGTTCATACAAGGGTGCTTAGGAAACAATGGTTTTCATCTTCAACCCTGTAAGTGTAACAAAGGTGACATATACTTTCATGCCATGTTGATTTCTTTTTACATATTATTTTCCTTTTATATTTTATAATGAAATAATTTTTCATCCAAATTAATTTTTTTTATAGTCAAATCTTTTATTAAGTTATGAAAGCTATTTATATATTTTTACAAATTTAAAATATCTTCATGTCAATCAAAATATAAAATATTGTCTTTCTTTTCATATATTATTATTAAAATTTTGGTTTAAAATAAAAACTAGTATTTATCTTCTGGATATAATATATTGTTATTAAACATTTGATTTACATTGAACACTTTAGTAATTTTATTATAATTTTTTTAATAACTTATATTTTATGTGTTAATTTTTTAGCAACTATTTTAAATAACTTAATTTCATTTCAAAAATACTTATATTTTAAAAATTATTTATATTTTGTATGTTAGTATTTTGATTAAAATTTTAAACGAAAGTTTTAAGTAAACCAAATTCAATTTAAATAATCTCGAAAATGGTTAAAAACATTCTCTCTTTTGGTGTTGTAAATTACGATTGTTAAACATTTGATTTATAATGAACACTTTATTAATTTTATTTGAATTTTTTTAATAACTTATATTTTATGTTAATTTTTTTAGAAACTATTTTAAAGAAGTTAATTTCAATTCAATTAACTTAATTTCAATTCCCTTTTGGTATTGCAAATTACCATGAAAACACAAAAGAAGGGGTTAAAAGAAACAACCACTTTATAAAATTTTATGTTCGCCGCATTGTGGCTTTACTATGTTCCAGATATTGGAATGTTACTATATTCTTTATTACATTCATTTTTGACATTATTCCACTTATGTAAAGCCAATAGAAAATGAAAATCTCAATAATAGATCGCTCACCTAACTGTGAAGAAATTTTAAATGTCACGTCACTGCTAATTTAAATATTTATGGCTTTCTAAATGCTCGCAATTACAAATTAACATATTAATTTTTAACACGGTCATAACACAACCAAACGAGAGAGAAACGCGTCGGCATTCACTTCAGCCACCACAAAATTACATTCACAGTACCGAGGATTACCGTGCCATGGATGAATATTACCATGCCACCGTGGCACACTTTAGATGACATGGCCGAAAACTTTCATGACACATAGGATTACCACGCTGCCATGGTATAGATCAACTGACGAAACATGCCCCTGCATAGTAAAAAAACTATTGATATGGAAAAGAAACCTACGATGGTAAATAAATGGAAGGAGGCGTAATTATTAATGGCCACCTGGCAAAGAAACAACTGACCTCGTAAGTCCCACGCATCCACGAATACCTGGTAAAGAAGTGGAAGAGGACGGCCCCCGACACCCATGAATATGAAAAAAACATAGATAAAAACCTAAACTCGCGGCATCCACAGTGAAAAAAAGACCAGGAGCAATAAATAAAGTGGGTTTATCCACCATTATTAACCTAATCACGTTAAAAGTCAATTTATAAGCAGGATACAAATACATTTAAAAATGGTTATTTAAATAATGTACATCTATCAATTTAGACACAACATATAAACAAACATATTTAGAAGACCAATAAATAAATAAATAATTTTTTTACGATTTGGTTACGATCCTAGTAAGAGATAAAGCACAGTGGGAATTTAAATAGGAAGAGGGTTCCAAAAATCAATATTCTGGAAGAGGAGAATGATAACTCATCCTGTCTCTACAACAAAAGAGTACTCCGCCTATACAAAGTCTCTCTCTCAAACCTAAACACAACTGAAACTATGAAAATGGTAACCCTCACCTCTGATAACTCTCAACGACCTTGCATATTCAAGGCGATACTTTTTGATGTATGCATATACCGGGCATAGTGTTTTCTATAGAATGTTTTGTTTCAAAAGAGAAATAATTTAATGTGAAAACTCTGAGAATTACCATAATTTAATCCTCAATTTTGTTTTTAAATGGAAAAAATAATGAAGAAGATAAATAAAAAAGGTGTGTGAATGGGTGGAGATCCTAGAGACCGAAAAAATAATACTTGGAAATTGATTATTCAGATTAGGATTGAAGCATTT
>JASDQU010438947.1:11424-37239 GCA_032191745.1 Picea mariana | reverse complement strand
CAAGCTTTGTCAGGAAACAAAAATAATGCCACGATGTGTTTTTTTTATATATCGAATTGTTTTATGCAAAGTTCGATGTGTAATTCTCTATGGAACCTTGTGGGATCTCTCTTGAGGCCTTCTGTGTTCATGCATTGCCTTTTGCCTCAACTTTCAATACATTTGGTGTTTACTTGGTTCTTGATTGTATGCTTCATTCTGGAAAATTAATAATACATTCAATATATTCACAATTTTTATATCATCTTAAAGACTATAGACGACATGATTTTCCCTTTAATATAAGATCTGTGACACAAATGTTGTATGTGGCTCATTTTATCACTTTTCCTTGATCAATGAATTTGCCAAAATTAATCTCCTAGAATAATTTGAAATAAAAGAATATATACTATGCACAATCCATTGGAACAATCATATCAACGAGAGGACATTAAAATTCAAATTCATCATTGTTATACTTACAGTGAAGCTGACAATACAATAACTTTACTTAGACATCCCAAAGTTGATTTTCTTGTATCTTTTTACGCTTCTCTTATACAAGTAGATCTTGGAAACTATAAGCATGGTTCCTTGTATCTATTCCTTGATTGAAGAACCTGTTCACATGTTTAATGCACTTCATAGTTACTGTTAAGACCATCAATGAGTATTTCTTACACCAATTCTCACTTCCAAAAATTGTCATCCCCTTTCTTTTTTTCCCTATGCTTTCCCTTTCTGGTTACTTACTCATTTTTTGGAAAATGTCTAGGTGCGGAAGTTGGTGGATTCACATGTTCAGATTTCCACTTACTTTATATCACCAGCCCGACCGACCACTTCCCCCTTTCATATTGAATAAACTTTTTGGATCGCGGGTTCCCGGATAGGCAGGTTCAACATTGCGTTTCCATTGTTCTTCCACCTGCAAATAGCACTTGGACTTCCATGATCTACAAATTAGAAAAAACATTCCCATTTATCTCATTTTTAGCACTTTTCCTGGATCAATGAACTTAGCAAAATTAATCTCCTCGAATAATTTGAAATAAAAGAATATATATTGTGCAAATTCCAATGGAACTATCATATCAACGAGAGGACATTAAAATTAAAATTTGTCGTTGTTATACTTGCGGTGAAGCTGACAGTACAATAACTTTACTTACACATCCAAAAATTGATTTTCTTGTAGATTTTCGATGCTTCTCTTATATAAATAGATCCTGGAAACTATAAGCATGGATTGATGTATCTATTCCATGATTGAATAATCTGTTCACATGTTTAATGCACTTCATAGTTACTGTTAAGACCATCAATGGGATTTATTACAACAATTCCTGCTTCTTAAAATTGTCATCCCCTTTCTTTTTTCCATCTGCTTTCCATTTCTGGTTACTTACTCGTTTTTCGAAAAATGTCTAGGTGCGGACGTTGGTGGATTCACGTCTTTAGATTTCCACTTACTTTTATATCACCAGCTCGATTGACCGCTTCCCCATTTCATATTTGATCAAACATTTTTTATCACGAGTTCCCGGATAGGCGGGTTCAACATTGTATTTCCATTGTTCTACCGCCTGCAAAAAGCACCTAGACTTCCACAATCTACAAATTAGCAAACTAATTCCCCTTTATCTTGTTTTTAGCACTTTTACTTTATCGATGAACTTAGAAAAATTAATCTCCTAGAATAATTTGAAATAAAAGAATATATATTGTGTGAAGTCCAATGGAACTATCATATCAATGAGAGGACATTAAAATTCAAATTTGGAATTATTATACTTGCAGTGAAGCTAATAGTACAATAAATTTACTTAAACATCCCAAAATTGATTTTATTGTAGCTTTTCGATGCTTCTCTTATACAAACAGATCCTAGAAATTATAAGCATGAATCGTTGTATCTATTCCCTGATCGAAGAACCTGTTCACATGTTTAATTCACTTAATAGTTACTGTTAGGACCATCGATGGAGATTTCTTACACCAATTCCTGCTTTCGAAAATTTCCATCCCCTTTCTTTTTTCCCTCTGCTTTCCCTTTCTGGTTACTTACTCATTTTTCGAAAAAATTCTAGGTGCGGGAGTTGGCAGATTCATGTCTTCAATTTTTCGCTATTACTTTTATATCACCATCCCCACCGAATGCTTCCCCATTTCATAATGAACAAACTTTTTGAATCGCAGGTTCCCAGATAGGCAGGTTGAACATTATGTTTCCATTGTTCCTCCGCCTGCAAACAACACCCGCACTTTCACGATCTACAAATTAGCAAACAAATTCCCCTTTATCTCGTTTTCTTTCACTTTCTGTTTACTTGGTCCTTTTTTTGAATGTCTCCTGCTTTTATATACAACACCCAAAGTTACGCAATATACAAATTGACCCCCAAAATTATTCATTGTCTCATGTCTCGTGTTACGCATTTTGCATTCAACAGTTGGGGTAGATACAATTTGACCATTGGGACCTCACGTCTCCTGAGTAGATCTCGTGGCCCTGTTTTCAAGCCCATAAATATTTCCTGTTCTGAGTATGTCTAATTATTTTATATCACAAATCTGACCATTCGCTTGTCCATTGCATACTTGGCCACTATTTCCATCGCGGGTTCCTGGCCAGGCTTGCTCAACATTGCACTTCCACTATTTTTCTATGTACAAACAACACCCAAAATCATGCGATATACAAATTCATGGCCGAAATATGTCATGTGACATACAATTTGACCATTGGCCCCTCGCATCTTCTGATTATATCTTGTGACCCTATTTTTGAAATCCGCCCGATCGCTTTCCATACTTGCGAATTTCTTGGAATTTATTTCGCAGATTAGTGGGAGGACGAAATGTACAATGCTTAATCGCTCTTCACCATCCCCACTACCTTCATACTTCTTTCTATATATGCAATTATAAAGCTTTAATGCTATTAGTTCATCGTGCAAGAACCATTAAGATTGTCATTAATGTCCGGAAGGTTGGAGAATATTTTTCATTAATACGAATTAAACCAAGATTTGCAGAGAAGAGTGTTATCCTTTCCGAGTATTCATTTCAAACATGATTCAATCTCTTTCATGCATCGACTGATTGGCACCTTTACAAAATCTCTAATTCTTAATCTCTCTTCGTCGTCACCGCGACCTTCACACTTTTTTCTAAATATGCAATTAGTAAGTTTTAATGGTAGCAAATCATTATGCATGAACCCTAGAGATTGTCATTGATCAATGAAAGGATCGAGGAGATCTTCCATTGATACACATTAAACCAAGATTTGTGGAGGGTTATATTATCCCTCCCCAATTTTCATTTCAAACATCATCTGGAGCAAATGAAAATTCTCGTTAACTTATGGCAGCAGTTGTGTCCAGACACAGTAAACACCTTTGGGCATGATGGCCAGAGGTTTTAGTATTCGAGGGAATATTCTTACTACTCATCTCCATACTCCCATGATTAAAAAACGAGATGGTCCCTTGGTGTATAGAGATATATATTTCAAGCCAAAGAATTCCAAGGCAACCCTGCCTGCTCAGACAACTTGCCCACTTGCAATGATGGCTGGCACAGATGTTGATGCGATGGATTTCAAGTCGGAAGAAGCTGATATGATGGACGATGATATGACAATGGACAATGGAAATGAAAAGACTGTTCCCACTCCTATTCCCAAATTGAATTCAACTATAGCAGGCAACACTTCCCAACTCGGCAATGGCGGTCCTGACAACACCAAAATAAGGGGTTTCAGAAAAGAAACCGACGTTGAACGCAATAGTTTCTTTGCAGCTCGAAAGTAGGAATTCCACAAGTCCAAATTATTCCATTTTGGGTGAAATTATTTCATTGTAAGGAAATGATCTGTTGATGCTCCTAGAGATATATTTCAAGCCAAAAAACTATTCAATTGTGGGACCACTGCCCTATTCTCTAGATATACAATTAACATCTTAGGGAATGAGGACCAGAACTCCCACTGGTGCAAGGCATATTCCTACTATTCATCTCCTTTCGCCCAGAATGGACTAATTTGGGCCTCTAGAATTGCATGTGAAACCTGTGTCCCTGAAGTTTTCAACTGTGAGGAGGTGGTTTCTTGGTGTGTCCTAAATTTCAGTTTTAGGCTATTCTATTTTCCCTACAATGTTTTTCGTCTTCTTCCTCATGGGAATCTTGTGAGAACAATGAATTTTACCACATGACTGTTGTTCATCTACTTCAAGCCAAGGATTTATTCCACTGTGGACCCACTTTCCTGTTTCTTTGTCATCTCAGGTCTTTCGCAAAATATTGAAATCGAGGCACTGAACATTGATCCACCGAGGAGAAGACTGCAAGGATTTCCTAAAAAAAAAGCATGGTAATCAATTTTGTATGCATGTTGAAGAGCATCTCGATGGCTTTTGCATGTTGCAGATCCTCTGCCTGTTTCTATGGAAAATATGTTCAATGTTTTGGCCCAAAGAACTCAGTTCAATTTCTAAGCATAGATATAAAGTGCTTAATATCCTTTTTTTTAATGGATTTACTATTAAAAAGTTTTCCTTGGAGTCTTTTTTGTTTCTTCTTTTATGCATTTAACACCTCTTCTCATTGGCATGGTTCAATAGTCTCGTAGTTCTTCAATATTGTATTTTCTTAGGTAATTTGTTCTAAAATGGAGAATTTAACAATTATATGGCAATGCACTGTGTCAATCCATCAAGCTTTTATGGAAACAAAAAAAATGAATTTTATATAGTTTCAAAACAAAATTCAATTCTATTCGTAATGCAGATAGAACATAGCAATACCAATTCACAATGTTGCAACAAGATCGTCATTCTTATTTCTAGACATGCAATTATTAAGATTTAATGCTAACAACCCATAATGCAAGAAGTTTAATACTTAAGTTAATATGTTATAGTCATGGAAGAATGTATCTAATATTCAATAAATCATTTGTTGTCAATTACTAGAAAATCATGGTTTTGCAACAATGGGGCTTGTTTGAAACCAATTCCCGCTTATGAAAATTTCCCTCCACCTTTCTATTTTCGCACTCTTTTATCCCCTATAGTTTCTCTTTTTGGTTACTTAGTCAATTTTTCCAAAAATGTCTTGTTGTGCAGGTTGGCGAATTCACGCGTTTCGACCGAGTGCTTCCCCTTTATCTAAATTGCACTTTCCATTGTTTCGTGACTTGCAAACAACACTTTGGCTTCTCTGATATGCAGCTTTACTTCTGGACTCCCACATCATCCCCTCTTTTGTGTTACACTTTTTTCATTGAAATGTTGCAATATATACAATTTGACAGTTCGGGCCTTACGTCTCTTCGGGAACCTGTCACCCTATTTTGAAGCCCGTATGACTTCTTTCCACACTTGACCATTTCTTGACATCTCTTTCACAGATCATCGAGTTCTTGGGTTCAAGAAATTTCAAATTTCTAGTTGTTGTTTCATGTGCCCACTACCTTCATATTTATTTCCAAGTATATACAATATGTATACAACTTATCCAACAACATACAGAAAAGATATTTCCAGGAAATGGAATATCTATTGTAGATTAGAATATATTGGACCTTCTTTACCCTCTTCTATACTTGACCAAATTCACGTTTCTTTTTTCCCTCTACTCTCTATCTTGTTACTTAGTTGTTTTTCCGAAAATGTCTCAATGCACGCGTTGGCCGACTCATGCATTCACATTTGTGCTCATGATTTTATATTGTGACTCCAACCAACCACTAGCCATTCGATGCCTAGGCACTTCTCAGATCACGGATTCCCAGGCAGACGTGCTCTATATTGCACTTTCATTGTTTCGTGGCCTGCAAACAACACCTAGACCTCCGCGATATATAAATTTACTACCGCACTCCCACATCATACCATGTTCTGTGATACACTTTTTGCACATGAAAGTTCTGAGGCCTGCAATTCAACCTTCGGGTCCTCACGTCTCTCGGGGAACTATTGTCACCCCGTTTTGAAGCCCCTGCATCTGTTTTCCATACTTCGCCATTTCCTGGAATCTCTTTTGCGCTTCCAATTCCATACTTACTCGAATTTTTTTCTTTTGGATTCCCGGATAGGAAGAGTGCACTTCATGTGTTCCTTGACCTTCAAACAACCCCCTAACTTCCACGATATACAAATTGCCTTCCGGATTCCTGCATCATCCCCTCTTCCATCTTACACATTATGCACTCAAAAGTTCTGATCAATATAGTTTGACTATCAGGGCCTCATGTCTCCTCGAGAACCCTTGTCAACCTATTTTGAAGTCTGTCCAACCGCTTTCCATGACCATTTCTTGCAATATCTTTTGCGGATCATCGGGTTGGCAGGTTCAGACAATTTCCAACTCCTAGTCGTTGTTTTCTATGCCTGCCACCTCGCACTTCCTTCCAAGTATATGCAATAAGTATATAACTTCTCCAGAAACATGCAAAAAAGATTGATCTCCATATTCTATACTTAACCAAATTTTGTTTCTCCTTTCCCTGTACATTATCTTTCTCGTCACTTAGTCGTTTTTCTAAAAATGTCTAGCTGTGCAGGTTGGCAGACTTGTGGATTCACATTTTCACTCGTTCTTTTATATCATGACTCCAATCGACCACTTCCCCATTCCATATCTAGTCACTTCTCCGACTGCGGATTCCCGAGTAGGCGAGCTCTAGATTTCACTTCTATTGTTTCGTGACCTGCAAAAAGTACCCTGACTTCTGCGATATAAAAATTTACAACCAGACTCACATCATACCATCTTCCGTATTACAATATACCTATCATGCCCTCTTTCATGGTACACATTTTTCACTGAAAACTTTTGAGACATACAATTTGACTGTCAGGTCCGATTGTCTCCTGCGGAACTATTGTCACCCCATTTTGAAGACCGTCTGTCTACTTTCCATACTTTGCCATTTCTTCGAATTTCTTTCACAGATCGTCGGTTTGGTGAGTTCAAGAAATATCCAATTCCTAATAGTTTTTTCCTGTGCCCTCACCCTTTGCAATTATCAATTGGCAATTATATAAAATATCTTATTTATAAGTATGCAATTATCAAGCGTTAATTCTAAACTAGGATCTGAGGAGATCTCCCATTAATACACATAAAACCAAAAGTTATGAATGGTTATATTATCCCTTCTGAGTTTTTATTTCAAACATCATGGAATGTCATTTGCACGTGGTAAGGTTGGTCTGTTCACAAAATATTCAATCCTCGATTCTGAAAACAAGTCTGACCAACCGTTTCCCTATTCCATACTTAGCCACTTTTTAAGAATTCCACAAATATACAAACTGGCCACTGAATTGCCCCATCATGCTCTCTTCCATTTTACATGTATTGCAGTAAAAAATTCTAATACATAAAATTTGACCGTCAGACACTCACCTATCCTGAGTATCCCCGTAACCCTATTTTGAATACCGTTCGACCTCTTTTCAAATGTTTCCATTCATTCCTTTCTCTTCCCCATCTCCACGACCTTCTCACTTGTTTATAATAAAAAAATGTTTATATATATATTTTGTTTCTAAATATGCAATTAGTGACATTTAATTCTAACATCTCATCATGCAGGAACCGTATAGATTTTCATTGATGAGTGAAAGGTGCGGGGAGATATCCTATTAATACACATTAAACCAATATTTTTAGATCATTATATTATCCCTTTCAAGTGTTAATTTCAAAATCATGAAATGTCGTTCGCACGTCGTCAGGTTGGCACATTCACGAAACCTCCAATCCTTAATTTCTCTTCGTCGTACCCGCCACCTTCACACTTCTAAATATGCAATAAGTAAGCTTTACTTCTAACAATTCATCATACAACACCCATAGATATTTTCATTAATCAGCAAAAGGCTCAAGGAGCTTTCCCATTCATTAGCATTGAACCAACATTTACGTAGAGTTATATTATTGCCTCCAACTGTTCATTTCAACCATCGTTTGGATAAAATGAACTTTCTCATAAACCTATGGAATCATCTCAACAACATTTCTATGGAGATACAGTGAAAATATTCATCCACGAGGACCAAAACTTCCAGTGGTCCAGGGTATATTCTTATTACTCATCCCCTGTCGTCCAGAATGGAGTAATTTGGAACTCTGGGATTGCTTGTGCAGGCTGTGTCCTTGAAGTTTTTGATTGCAAGGAGTTGGTTTCTTGGTGCACTAATAAATTTATTTCATATCAAATAATTATTCCACTACGAGGCCGCTCTTCTGTTTCTTTGTCACCTCAAGTCTTCCACCAGATGTTAATATTATTGGAGCCAACATTGACGTTCAAAGGAGAAGATTCCAAGCAGTTCCTAAGAAATAATAATAATAGTTTGGACCTCTTGCCTGAGTTCTTGGAAGACCTGATGGTAGTTCCTGAAGATATCACAAGCTTGCAGGTTAGTTCATTTAGAAATCCATACCAAGAAATTGCCTAGTTGTTTACAAGAATAATGGGACAGGACTCCACAACAACTATTTCCTGGATGGCTCTTTATATTTTGTATTTCACAGTCAAGGAACAAGCCATTTTTTATTGGGGCAAGCTAATTTCCCATGAAATCTATTCCCAATTTTCAAGCTTCAAAAAGGAGAAGAAATTTTATATGTCATCCTACTTAGTTTTTGCGATAGCACATTGCTGCCAATTTCCAAAATTGTCTCTGTCCAAGAAGGTCAAATGGGAATTCGACCCAGTAACATCCTAGTACCAAGCCTTGTGGAAGCACAAGGCCTCCCACTGTTTTTATGAGGTTTTTAATGGCTTTGTGTATGTTTTCAAAGTTTTGTTGTTAGGGGAAGATGCTCCCTGGATATCTGACCAGACAACCATTGTTTTGGACAGGAAGGGGGCAATTGAATATCTGGATAGTTACACTGTGATAAGGATTTTTGGATCCAAGGGAAAACCTTCTCTCCTTCCATGTCACATTACAGACAGAATGTTTTTTACATAAGTAACAAGAAAATACAACTACTGGTTGCATCTATTCCAAGATAAGAAAAAAAAACAGTTCATTCCTCTGCCTTTGAAAGTTGGGGACTTCATGTTGAGGAACGTCAACAAAATTGACGAATTCGCAACCCATTTTAGCAACCTGAACCTAATATATGTTGAAATCGTAAGAGGTTTCGACCCCAACAAATGTTTTTTACAACATTTTAAAACACTTGGCTTCGGAAATTCTTTTTTCAAAAAACACCCGACCGAAAATAGAGAAACTGGTGACAACGCTCCTGCTTTTGGTGTCAATGACCTAGACACACTGCAAAGCACCATTGAATTGTACAAGCAACAATGAAAATTCCATAGTGAGAAAAGTGTTCAACCGTAGAATAACACTCCCAAAAGTACGACATCCCAGATCATCGCTCCAACGGCCCACCACAACAAGAAAGAAACTCAGAGTTATTCAAACAAAGGAGGAGATAATGACCCTCCTCACCCTAAAATTGATAGTTCTCACAACCTTCCAGTGGACAAGAAGAGAAAAAATATTGTGGGACAGGCGGAAGAGCCCAAAATTCAGAGTGAGAACATGGAACTTGAGCTTGATCTGGATAGCGTATTCTGCTACCTTGATCAGCTCAGAAATGAAATCCATCATAGTCGTCCTATGGACATATATGATACCGAAAATTTCTACGAAGATGAATCCTTTGTGTTCCAGAGCATTGTTTTTGACAGCCAGTCCGAAAACTTAATTATTGAAAAAAATGATGTAAAAAATAACAAAGAAAAATCTTGTTCAGAGCTTAAAATTGCGAAGATGCGGTCGTCCCAAATATGTTGAATTCACATATAAACTGGAGATGCTCTTGATGATTCCATTGGAGGCATTGAGGCCAAGAATGCCAGACTGAAGTACCGGTTCAAGGAATTGGAAGAAGCTTTGATTCCTATGCCATTGCTTGTCAATCCTTTGGAAATAGACATTCCTACCACCCCTACATCCAAGTTAAAAGGATCTTCTAGCCTCCTCACATCGTGTAGATGACATGTGGAGAATAATATCAAGAAAATAATGGAACTGCTTACTGAGGTGTGTGAAACATCACAAACCATGGCTTCCCTTGGAACAAGGGCACACAATTTGCTCGAACATTTGTAGGTGGAGTTAAAAGATGAAGAACATTTATATTTAAACACAGTCCTTCCTTTTGGCACCATTGTCAACAACATGACATAAACAAAAAGAAGAGAACAAGATCTCCCATCCAAAAACTAGATCGGTCAATTAAATGCATGATGGAAAGAAAAAGTGAAGAACTTGCATCTCATTGTTCAGTCATGTGAACAAGCCATATCAAAGAAAGAAAAATTATTCACAAAGTTGGACAGAATTAAATTAGTCGGAAGGACCAATGAATTCCAAGACCCCAACTTAATTGTTAACTCCTTTCCATTAACTAAGCAATTCTTCGTTAAATGGGTTGATATTTTTAGGGTGTTTTCCTCGGAAAAATTTTACAGCATCCTTGAATATGGTCAAGATGGCATTGACAAGTGGCTAGTCGACTATTCGGTACAGAATGAGTAAATTGATCAGGCTCTGTGTAAAATTTTTATCGACTTCAAGGAATTATAAAATGAACTTTTCAACATAAAAGTTTGAAATGAGATAAATGAGATCAACGTCGCCCCAGTGAGAAACTACATTGAAGAATGGCTCAAAAGGGAATTGAAGCAGGTCACCGACGAAAGGCAACAAGCAGTTTCCACGATTCCAGTAGCCGTTGACGACATCAATGAAAAGGCATCAACAAGAAAATAGCAAAAGGGATCATATGTACCATCATTGTAATTCTATACTGATCACATCCTGCTTCATTTATCAACCTAGTTATTCGACTTTTTTAAATAGAAGTGTCTAGCCAAAGACTAATACATTTCAATTTATTCTTTGCAGGCATTACACTCTACCATCGCCCACTTCTTGTTTCTACAGTCCTATTTCTTTTACATATTTCTCTTATGGTCCGCAGGAGCTTCAAATCCCAGTCTATATGAAAAATGCATTTAAATTTCTAGTAATTTGTAAGAGACAATATTATCTTTTGATATATTTCAAATAAAAAATATTTATGTCCTCATAATTTTTTATCTTCCACTATGCTTATGGTCCACGCGAGCCCCAATCCCAGTGCATATGACAAATGCATTTAAATTTCCAGGAATATATAACTTTTTTGATATATTTCAAATTAAACTATTTTTTATCTCCTTTTATACATATGTCGTCATAAATTTTTAGCTTCCACTATGCATAAATTGTATTTTCTTAATTTGAATATAACTTTTTTTGTCCTGCCACATATAGAGACAAAATAGACAAAAAATTTCAACATAGCAAAATATATTATATACTTTCAAAAAATAAATGGGGCTCTAGAGGCCATGTGTCATTTACTTCATGAATACCACATATGCTTCATGCTTCTTGCCACATCTCCATTGCAGTTTCCATCTTCCTCCGCTACTTTTCCTATCCCTCTGCATTTATTCTCAATTCAACCCGACAAGGACTACACTGCCACGCAACACTTGTTTATTCTTGGGGAAGAGAGATTAAATGAAAATCAAACCATCCTATGTCGGACTTTACAATTAGAATTCATATTTTTTCTAAAACATTGTGGAGATAAGATCCCGAGACAAGGATGAAGTAATCGTTACTTAATATACTTGTGTCAATGGACATGTTCTATTTGATGATTGTTGGGTGTGTTGGGAACACTTCATACAAGAAGTTACCTGAAAGTAAGGATTTTTGCTCCATTGTCATCTAGTAGCCTTTTATTAAGGATTTTCATTTTGATTTTTTTTAATAAAATGTGTAAAAGATTTTTATGATATTGACTATATGCCTTATGCTTTAGATAATTGTTTTACATTTTGGTACCATTGGAAATTTTTCAACATATTTTTTAACTATTTTCACGAATTATTTATCCTAAATTGTTTTACATTTTGGTACCATTGGAATTCTTTCAACATATTTTTAAACTATTTTCATAAATTTATCCATCCTTGATCGTGAGTATCCTTCTGGATCAATAATGTGTATTGTTATACTTTACTCGTGAGTGAACTATTTTCATGAATTTACCCATTTTTATCGTTAGTATCCTTCTTGATTGATTGTGAGTATTGTTATACTTTACTAGTGAGTGAATTCACCATGAGTAAATTTAACAATAATTATGTTTTAACTTTATTTTAAATTCAATAAAATATAAGGGAAATTTTTTTAATTAAAATAAAATTTATTATTTTTATTTTGAAAGTGGTTAATAATTATTAATTAAATAATTAAAATTATTGTTAGAAATAATTATATTTGTAAAAAGTGATTGATATATAAATTAATTTTTAATTTGAAAAATGGGGTCTATAAATGTATATTAACAACTTTTTACAAATGAAGTTGTTATTATTTAATAACTAATATGTATGATGGAAGAATACTAAACCATTAATCAATTAATATATAATTAATATATTAATGTATAAATTAAATTAATAATGTGCATAAGTATTAATATATTAATTAATTTAAAGTTAATTAATCTATTAATTATTAATAAATTAATATAATATCTAAATTAAAGTAATAATACATAATGTATTAATATAATATATTAATTTGTAATGTATTAATTGAGTATTAAGTAATTAATGTTACCAATACCATACAATACAGTATTAAGGAAACAATAAATTAATAATCCATTCCAATAATATATTAACAAAATATTAATATATTAATAAAGCATTTATACATTATAAAAAAATATTAAAGTATTCAAAATACGTTAAAGTATTACATTATTACATTAAAGTATTAATACATTAATAAAGTAAGGATACATTAATAATGTATTAATACATGAAGCATATTAATACATTATAATAATGTATTAAGTCGTTATTATAATATTTAAATATAAAATAATTAATATATTTATACATCCTTAATTAATACATTTTTAAAGTATTAATACATTAATTTTTTACATTAATCCATTACTTCCTTATTTCATCATGACCAATGTTGAGTGTGGTTGATCATGGTTGACAATGGTTAACCATGTTTGATTGTTCTTATCCATAGATAACCATTGTTGGTCATGACCATGGTTGACCATGACTATCCATGAAATTCCCCATGTTTAACTTTAAGTATGCCTATGCTTGACCATTACCTTAAGTATGCCTATAGTTGACCATGACTAAGAATAATAAAGTAATAATAATACATTGATAAACTAAAAATACTTGTTTACATAAATACTTTAAAGTATTACATTATTACATTAATGTATTAATAAAGCATTAATATATTATAATAACAAATTTATACATTATTATACTCTATAAATATATTATTAAATAATTCATTGTTAAAGTATTAATACATGTATTAAATTAATATATTAATAAAGTATGAATACACTAATAAAGTAATACATTATTAAAGTATTAATAGGTTAATAAAGTATTATTAATTAATACATTAAGAAAGCATTAAAACATTAAAAATCTATTAAAGTTTTAATAGTACATTAATACATTGAAGTAATAAAGTAAAAATACATTAATAATGCATTATTACATAAATACAAAACATTGACCCGAATGATGGTTTAGAGTGATAGCCTATGCCTCATCATGAGTATGGTTAACTATGGTAAACCATGACTCCATGGTTGACCATGATTGTGACTATGGTTGACCATTAGAGTGGTTGACTCTAATTATGGTTGATTACAATTGACTATGTTTGACTATGACCATAGTTAACTATAATTGATAATGACCATGACAATGACCATGGATGATCTTGAATATGGTTGACCATGACCATGACCACGATCACAACGATGGCCATGATCATGACCATGGATATGGTTGAGCACAAATGATCATGCCCATGACTATGTGTGATGTACGATATATATATATATATATATATATATATATATATATTGATATTAGAAATTTTCATCACAATGTGATGATGGGAGATATTTCGTCACATTGCGACAACTATAATTGTTTATGATAATGGAAAATTATATATATATATATAGATAGATAGATATTAAAAGAGGCAGTGAGCGCGATTTGTGGTCATTATACACAATTCACACTCATGTTTATACTCTTATTGAGTGAATTGAGGAGCTAGAGAGGGAGGATATTGTCCAAGTATGTTTAATTTTCATATTTTAACTCAATTTCATCATTTCTAATTTATTGTTTTGCTTCCAAGAATCAAAATTAAAAAAAAAAAATTGTAATTTTATATTTGAATTAAAAAATGAACCTAATTTAGGTCACTTTTAAATTGCATCATATATAATATAATGGAACCTCGAGACAATGTAAACCACTCAAAAGAAAACCAAGAATATCAAAACCCCAACCCACCACAATCACCCAATGTAATTACTCAAATTGAAGAGGGGTTGGGTATATTAAGAACCCTTGAGGAACAATTAAGGGACACTAGAGAGCCTAGCAGAGTCTTGTAACACCCCAGGTTTCGAACCCCCATTTTAAATAATGTATTGTTACAATGCTGAGAGTCCTGAGTGCCAAAACAATTATTAAAGGGCCAATATGCCCAAGAAATGTAATGTTTTGATCATTATTAATAATAAACACATCATTGGCTACTAGACGGACAAGGACTAGAGTTATAGGGGGCTATGATTCCACAAGAGAGGGGGCTTGAGGGGCTAAATGTTTATTCCTATCTTAATTACCCTTTTTTCCTAAGGGAGGGGATGAGTTACGTGAGCTTCTCGGGGAAGGTTAAGAGGTTATTGATTCCCCACAAAAATACTTAAACCCGTCCGTGGTTTGATTGTGGGGTTGTTCATTGCCTCATCCTCTTCTTCACTCTTGCATTCGTACCATTCTTTTCGTCACATGCTTTCATGCACTCACTCACCCATTCATTGATCCATCCCCACCTGCGTCTTGGTTGGGTAAAGGGAAATGAACTGTTGAACATTAGCCACGGGATAGTTGGGTGTAATGGTCGTTGATGAAATCCATCCACGACTTGGGGCCTACATGTCTGAGATGCATTAGCCTGTGCCCTGTTTTTCTCACAACTATGAGTCCTAAGAGTTCTAGCATTGAGATTCTAGACCAGATGTGCTGGAGGCCCTGGAAAAAGGAGAAGGACTGCCTGAATAATTGTGTGGTAGAGAAGGGTGGAGGTCCATTCTCTTGGGTGGTACAGGAGGGGTGGAAGAGAGCTCGGTACTTACATTGTTGTGGGTGCTGGGAAACCTGTGAGAGCTTGAGAGCTAATTGGTTTGGGAACCCAAGTACACTCTAGAACAGTCCTTGTGGATTCATAGCCCTGGCTCAGGGGTGACACTACTATTGAGATTTGGAGCAGTGTTGTTTATGGTTGGGTGGAATGTCCTTGGTCTGCAGCTAGTTGTTGTCACATTTTTATAAAGATAAGTTATCTTTGTTGTGATATTATTATCTGTATATGAAAGTATTTTTTTGTGTATTTTAATTATTGTTTAACTAAATATTAGATTATGCATGCTTGCTAGATATTGTTGTGCATGTTGTTAAATCTTTTATCTTATGTGTCCTTATTAAATAAAGAAGGTATTGGTAAGAGTATGAAGTCCAAGGGTGGGATTGAAGGTAGCATACCCCGGCTTGTGGGTGGTTGGGGATGTTACAGATTAGTATCAGAGCTTCTGGTTGAAACACTAGGTCGGTATGGGTCGTGTCTGTTGGTCAGAGTCTCGTGGTCGAGATTGAAATCTGACAGCGAAGTTGAAAATATCAGGAGGAATCGTGTTGCAAAATCTACGCAGGATTTAGATTGTCAAATATTCGTTGTAAGGGGTTCGAAGGATCGTGACCATCCCCCTTTGAATTTGGGAGTGATCGCCACTGTGCGATCAGGAGAGATCGAGGATCGTTGGATTGGAGGACAGGTGAACAGGGGTCGTCCGATGAAAAGGAAGAAAGGGTTAAGGTCACAACCGTCGGATCCCACTAGAGAGAGAGATCAATGGGTTGGAGGCATTGCGGGGAACCAAGTTGCATGGGAGATAATTCCCCAAGGCGGTCCCACAATCCAAACAACATTTTTGCAAAGGGGTTACGTGTCAGCGTCAGGAGAATTGCGAGGCGAAAAGCAAGTTACTCCAAACCGCCAATGCATGCCCCCGCATATTGAAAGGCATGCAATGATGTGACATGTTATTACTCGAGCGACGAACCTCAGAAGAGAACAAGTATTTGGGGACCATTGATCTGTAGGAGGACACTTCTCAAACAATCATGTTCTTTGGTTGAAAGCACTCCGAGAAAAGGACAGAGAGGATAAGTTGAGAATTGAGATTTCCAGACCTTGGAGATCCGAAGTGAATTGTAGCTTTCTGGTCCAGGAGGACACATGGAAGAAATCCATGCACTTCGGGGAAACATGAAGTTTGAGGGTTGAGATTTCCAAAATATGAAGACCCGAATAAATCGTATTCGTTGATCTGTGGGTGACAAGCATTAGTAGATCGCAAGCTTCAAATAAAAACATTTCAGAAAAAATTGAGGTTTGAGTCTTCAAAATTTCGAAGGCCTGAAGGAATTGTAGTTGTTGATCCTTATAGCGGTAACCTCCGAATTCTTGAAGTCTGGGGTTAATATGGGTCATCCGATAAGGGAGACACATGGTGGTAATTTGGTCGGTTCAGGAAATCGAAGTTTGGGAGAATTGGAAGTCTGTTAGTGTGGAAACTCCCGAAGTCTCGAAGCTCGAAGTGCTGAAGTAATGGGGTATGATGACATCACCAGGAGGTGATGTGGACCCCAGAATTTCCAAAGTGATGTGGCTTGTGGATGTTACTTGGGATGACATGGACACGGGAGATGTGTGCCACGTGTCAGTAAGTTTTGAGCATGCGAATGATTGAAATTTCAGTTAGGACATGACATGTGTCACCTGCTTGATTGGAACACATGTTCGCTTACAGTATTTATCTACATGGAAATGGATCATGGACTCCAGAGAAATTACTTTGAGAGTTTTGAGTCAAGATTTGAAACTCCCAAAGCCCGGAGAGCCAGAGACCCGAAGTAAACGTCGACCATCGGATTATCCAGAGTAGAACTGAACCGTCAGAAAAGGAGAACAAATGGCGTGAAGCTGTGGATTTCGGGTAAGGACCCAAAGTAAATGGTGATCATCGGATCGTTCAAAGTAATTACCCACCGTCTGATTCAAAAGGATGTGTGGCAGAATCCTGTGTATTTCGAGGGAAGTAAAGTTTGAGACTTGAGAATTCTGAAGTCTGGAATTCCGAAATGACCACAACCGTCGATCTGGGAGAGGTAAATATGAATCATTGGTTCCCCACAGGTATATCTAGGTTGTCCGTTTAGAAGCACCGTCAATATCGTGAGATCAATGGTTAGCTCGCATTGTGGGGACAAGAGGTGCTCGGGCTTTACAAAGCCAAGGACAGGCCATAGTTGAGACCACAGTTTTGGCAAAAGAACACATGATGGCTCAAGGTGAACTGCAGGGAAAAAAATAGTTTGGTTCCAAACTACCTTTGAGCATGGCCGCAATCGCACATTTGCATGAGGTCACCACCTAATGTCACATCTAGGGAGGGGCCAAGAGTAAAGGAACTAGCACCAACTCTGATATTTTCACAAGGGCAGAGGAGAAGGTCACAGGGGCCATCGGACCAGTGCCAGAAATCTGGAAGGGCCTGTGTTTAGATACATAAAGAAACCATCAAGGTTTTAGAGAGCCAATTCAACTCGATATTGAAGACCATTGACCGAGAGGTTGCGCAACCTTAGGAGAGAAGTTTTTCTGCATTAAGAAGCAAAAGGAATTGTAGCATTGTAGACAATTTTGTTTATCATATGCGTAATTCTAAAAAAATGGTCACTTGCACATTTTGCAGAATTAAGGGGCTTAAGCACATCATCTCAGGATGTGTATTGAGGAAATAGAAGAAGGCGAGGGAGCCTCCACTCATGATAAGGAGGTCGAAGGCCAAAATACCAGAGTTGGTAATGCAGAGACAGAGTCCAATGGACGCAAGGGAAAAGGAGAAAATGAAACGTTAATAGAAACGGTAAGAAGCCTGAAGATGGAAGTGTAGAGCTACAAAGAAGACAACGAGATACTGATGAGAGAGAAAATTTAGATAAATGATCGAGTGTTGTAGATATTAAATAAGTTATAGAGACAGACGAAGAAGGGATCAAACTCAAGACAAGAGAAAGAAGGCAGGTGTCATGAAAGAAGGGATGATCGTGGAAGAGTTGGTTATTCCAAAAGTGCTAGCAGAGCTCATGGACAACACTCACCTCCTTACTGAGAAAGAAATTTTTATGCATTAGATGATCCTGTAAGCAGTCCAGAGGTGTCTCTTGTCAGACACCAAAGAAATAAACAAGAGGTAGACAGTTTTCAAGCAGAGCTGAGGAAGCTCAAGCCACCTTCCTTTGAGGGTGAAAGAGAAAGGGAAGATGATGTCGAAGCATGGTTGCTTGGGCTCAATAGATATTTTCAGTTGCATAACTATTCATCCAACCTGGAAGCCAGGATTTCCACCTACCATTTACGTGGGAAAGATGAAAAGTGGTGGGACCAATTGAAGAAAGTGGAGCACATTAATGAGAGTAGGATCACTTGGAAGCAGTTCAAGAAGTACTTGTAGAAGGAGTACCTCTTAGAGAATTTCTATGACAAGAAAATGCATGAGTTATTTGAAATTATATTGGGAACCATGACTATGGAAGAATATGAGAATAAGTTCTTGGGATTGTTAAAATATGTCAAGTTCATTAGTGATGAGAAGGTAAAAATACAGAGATTTCTAAGTGGACAGCCAACATTTTATAAGGAAAAGATCAAATATGATGAACCTAAGACCTTGACTGAGGCCATCAGGAAGGCTAAATACCTGTATGAGCAAGGCCGGGGAAGAGAATCCCTACAAAAAATTTGGAAGAACAATAATAATGAGAAGTCTGATCAGAGGAGGAAAGGATTCAAACATCCCTTCAATAGGAATGAGCCTAATAGGAATCATCAAGATCAGTATGCTAAGGGGGATTCCAAGAAGGAATATTCCTTGGGAAAAAAGGAAATAACACCAATCCAATGTTGGGGATGCAAGGAAGATTAGTTGTACAAGAATTTCCCACACATAAATCACAAAGTGAAGACTGTGCACAACATCCAAGAGGCTACAATAGTCAAAGATATGGGAATAATCTATGCAACTTTAAATGATCGACAAGCAAAGTACTAGTCCAATATGATCGAGGTGGAAGGTAAGATAATAAATCAACCTGTTTCTATTTTGATTGATTCGGGAGCAAGTCATTGCTACATTGATCCTAAGATAGTGGATAGATTTCATTTGGAGAAAAGTAAACTTGGAAAAGCAAGTTTGGTTCAGTTAGCCATTGGAACCAAAAGAAGAATCCATGATATGGTCAGAAGTTGTTCCATAAGTCTTAATGGCATGAATAATAGTATGGATATAAATATTACCATTGGGGTCTTATGATATTCTGATTGGAATGGAATGGTTGGACAAGCATCATGTTGTCCTAGATTGTCATAACAAGACATTTACATGTCTTGATGGAAATGGAAAACAAAGAATTGTGAAAGGAGTTCCAAGACCCATCACTATAAGGGATATTTCGGCCTTACAACTGAAAAGATGTTTTAGGAAAGGATGTCAACTATATGCAGCTCATGTGGAAGATCCAGATAATATAAAGGGGCCAAGACTTGAAGATTTCTCGGTGCTACGGGAACTTGAAGATGTATTCTAAGAAATATTAGGATTGCCACCAAGGAGGGAGATAGATTTATCAATTGATTTAGTGCCAAGAGATACCCCATTGTCAAAAACACCTTAAAGAATTACCACACCATAGTTAAAATAATTACAAATGTAGTTGGAGGAATTGTTCAAGAAAGGTTACATACGTCCAAGTGTTTTACCTTGGGGAGCACCAGTACTTTTTGTCAAAAAGAAGAATGGAACCTTGAGGCTGTGTATTGACTTCCGATAGCTAAACAAGTACACTATAAAGAACAAGTATCCTCTACCCTGAATCGATGACCTCTTTGATCAACTAAGAGGAGCAAAGAATTTTTAAAAAATTGACTTGAAGGAAGGATACCATCAGGTAAGAATCAAGGAAGAAGACATTCATAATACAACCTTTAGGACCAGGTATGGACATTATGAATTTGTAGTGGTTCCATTTGGATTGACCAATGCACCAGCTGTCTTCATGTGCTTAATGAATGACATATTCAGAAATTATTTGGATAAGTTTTTCATAGTATTCTTGGATGACATACTTATCTATTATAAGTCTGAAGAGGAGCATGAACATCACTTAAGACTGGTATTGCAAGTACTGAGAGCACATCAGATGTATGCCAAGTTGAGTAAGTGTTGTTTTTATAAAAAGAAAATCCATTACTTAGGACACATTATTTCAAAGTAGGTCATAGAAGTAGATCCAGAGAATATTGAAGCCATTAGAGGATGGCCAACACCCAGTAATGTGTCAGACGTCAGATATTTTATGGGATTAGTTGGCTACTATAGAAGTTTCATAGTAGGGTTCTCTAATATTGCTCATCCCATCACTTCCTTGAAAACGAAGGGAACTAAATTTGAATGGACACTCAAGTGTGAAAATAGTTTTAATCTGTTGAAGGAATTACTTACTAGTGCACCTATGTTAAAGATTGTTGACCTAAATGAAAGTTTTGTGGTATGTACAGATGCATGTAAGGAAGAACTTGGGGGAGTCCTCACAAAAAATGGACATGTCATTGGATATGAGTCCAGAAAGATGAAGGAACATGAGAGGAACTATGCCACCGACTACTTGGAACTAGATGCCATTGTCCACACCTTGAGGATGTGGAGGCATTATATCATGGGGAAGAAATTTGAATTAAGGACAGACCACATTGGCCTGAAGTATCTTTTTGAACAACTAACCTTGAATGTTAGGAAAACAAGATGGCTGGAATTTTTGAGTGAATATGACTTCGATATCAATCATATCAAAGGAAAGGAGAATAAAGTTGTCGATGAGCTTAGTAGAAGAGTGCATCTCATGCATGCTACTGTTGTTAGTATGCATTAGTCAGACTTGAAGAGGAGAATTTTAAATGGTCTTGTTACATATTAGCATTACCTACAGGTAAAAGAAAAATTACAACAAGGAAATGTACAGTAGAAAATAAATGAGTATGAGATAAAGGAAGATGAATTACTCATGCATAAAAATAGAATCTATGTTCCTAGTTCTGGAGAACTGAGGAATTTCGTACTGAAGGAAATGCATGATGTTCCTTACGACGGACATCCCGGCTACCAGAAAACAATTACAGCAATAAGAAGCTAGTTATTTTGGCTGGGAACGAAGAAGGATGTTGTTGATTACATCGCTCAATGTATGGAATGTTAGAAGGTGAAGGTTGAGCATAGGCACCCAAGGGGGTTGTTGCAGCCATTTCCAATCCCAGAGAAGAAATGGGAAGAAACATGATTCAATCATGGTGGTGGTGTAAAAATTAACAAAGGTTGCTCATTTTGTGCATGTGAAGACAACACATACAACGACTAATATTGTAGAAATTTTCATGAAGGAAATTGCTAGGTTTCGTGGGATACCTAGGACAATCGTCTCAAATGGAGATACAAAGTTTACCTGAAATTTCTAGAGGGGATTGTTTAAAGGATTTGGCACAAATATAAACTTTAGCACCACGTATCATCACCAGACAGATGGGAAAACAGAGAGGGTCAATCAAATAATTGAAGATATGTTGAGGATGTATGTGATGGATAAGCCATCTAAGTGGGAAGATTACTTACACTTGGTTTCGTTTGCATATAATAATGGGTATTAAGCTTCATTAAGAATGATCCCATTTGAAGCCTTGTATGGTAGGAAATGCGATACTCCAGTAAGCTAGGACAACCCAACAGATAGAGTGGTACTTGGGCTAGATTTTCTCAAGGACATGGAAGACCAGGTGGTTAAGATCAAGCAGAATTTAAAGGAAGCTCAGGATCGATAGAAAGTTTATGCAGACAAGAACAAGACAAATAGATAATTTAAAGTACGGGAGCATGTACTTTTGAAAGTGAAGCCCAAGAAAATCTCTTTGAAATTGGGTAGTTGTACAAAGTTGGCAACCAGATTCTATGCTCCATTTGAAATATTAGAAAGAATAGGACCAGTTGCATACATGCTTCCATTACCTGCTTCCATGAATGTGCATAATGTATTTCGTGTATCTTTACTAAAGAAATATGTACATCACCCTAACCATGTTATTGATTGACATATGATTCAGGTAGAGACGGAGGGATACTTTCATGTTCAACCAGTGCAGGTATTGGACATAAAGGTCAAAATGCTCCAAAATCGAGTTATAGAGCTGGTAAAAGTTCAGTGGACCTACTAAGGTCCTGAAGATGCTACCTGGGAGGATGCAGATGACATGCGAGTAGAGTACCCACAACTTTTTGAATAAATTTGAGACTTTTATCTCTATTTTGTATATGCACTGAGGAAAGTGCCAAGATAAGGGGGGCATGATGTAACACCCCGAGTTTCGAACCCCATTTTAAATAAGTTCCCAAACAATTATTAAAGGGACAGTATGTCCAAGAAATGTAATGTTTTGATCATTATTAATAATAAACACATCGTTGGCTGCTAGACAGACAAGGACTAGAGTTATAGGGGGATATGATTCCACAAGAGAGGGGGCTTGAGGGGATCAATTTGTATTCCTATGTTAATTACCCTTTTTTCCTAAGGGAGGGGATCGATTACATGAGCTTCTTGGGGAAGGCCAGAAGGTTTTGATTCCCCACGAAAATACTTAAACCCATCCCTGGTCTGATTGTGGGGTTGGTCGTTGGCCTGTCCGCTCCTTCACTCCATCATTCGTACCATTATTTACCTCACACCCTTTCATTCACTCACTCACCCATTCATTGATCCATGCCCACGTGTGTATTAGTTGGGTAAAGGGAAAGGAATTGTTGAAGATTAGCCACAAGATAGTTGGTTATAATGGTTGTTGGTGCAATCTAGCCATGACTTGGGGCCTGCATGTCTGAGATGCGTTGGCATGTGCCCTGTTTTTCTCACAACTATGAGTCCTGAGAGTTCCAGCATTGAGATTCTAGACTAACTATGTTGGAGGCCGTGGGGAAAGGAGAAGGACTACATGGCAGAGAAGGGTGGAGGTCCATTCTCTTGGGTGGTGCAGGCTGGGTGGAATAGATTTGGGTACTTGGATTGTTGTGGGTGCTAGGAAACCTATGATAGATTTCAAGATGACTGGTTTGGGAACCCAATTACACTCTGGAACCATCCATATGGATTCATAGCCCTATCTCAGGGGGTGACACTGTTGTTGAGATTTGGAGCAGTGGTGTCTACGGTTGGGTGGAACGTCCTTGGTCTGCAACCAGTTGGTGTCTCCTTTTTATAAATATAAGTGCTCTCTATTGTGATATTATTATATGTGTATGAATGTATTCCGATGTGTATTTTAATTATCATTTAACTAAATCTTATATTATGCATGCTTGATGGATATTGTTGTCCATGTTGTTAAATATTTTATCGTATGCATTCTCATTAAATAAAGAAGGTACCGATAAGAGTACGAAGTCTAAGGGTGGGATTGAAGGTAGCATACCCTAGCCTGTGGGTGGATGGGGATGTTACAAGTCTCCTTGACCACTTCTTTGGACATCATTGTGAATTCCATTGCAAGTGTCTAAGGGAAATTGACCTCTATTTTTTATTATAGGGCAAGAATGTATGAGTACTACAACATTGGTTTGGACAGAAACCAAGTGAAAAAGATGAGCATTTCAAAACCACAAATATTGTTTATTTTTAGGGATCCTATAACTAGACAAGAATTACCATTGAACAAGAAACGCATCTCCATTGACTAGTGCATCCATCCCCAAATTAGTTCAAATTGGATGGATAGGTGGTATATGTTTTTTGATAAACCTCCCTACGATAACAGGGAGGTGCCTTTATATTTTATGAGAAAATTATGGGTTGAGTTTATTATGGGTAAGCATGTCAACTACTTTGACATTAGATAATTCTAGGGGGTGGGTCTAGGGTCTGCACATGACAGAGAGCATGTCAGGCGTGACTCCATGTTAGGTCCTCACCCCCCCAGGTGAAGGCTTGACCCCCATAACCAGAATCCTCATGTTGTAGAGATCTTGCAACAGGTAAATATATCCATTTCATCATTGACTCATAGCCTAGTGCAACACAATAGCTTTCTTTCACTATCTAGGTAAGAGGTGTCTGCCAGTGACATTGATAGAGGGGTTGGAGGTTCATCATGCACATCAAATTATAGTGAGGAGAGGACACATGGACATAGTAGAAATCCATGTGAAACTCATAGATGCTCGATCTACGGACATACATGATATGGGACTATAGATCCCAGTGGACAACATATCTTCATGGAGGAGGTTAGTATCATAACCCTCTTTATGTTCTTCATTGTTATATATTTATTTTGTATTATTTGTATTTATATTGATATTTCATTGTATATTATTTTGTAGTTGTTATGTCCTAGTAGTAGAACCTCTACACCGAAGGATGTAACAATTCCTATCCCCAACACCGATGCAGTAGTAGAGGCTTCTTGTTCATTGGGTGCACCTCACACTCAGGTATGTGTCACATATGATAAATTCACCTTAGTCATTTCTTTATTTTATGGCATACTCAAATTTTTAATGTTCTCATGTTTCAATAGGACTTGGGAGTAGGCAACGTCGGGGACTATCCATCTAGGAAGGACAAGTCACCTGTGTCACAGGTATCATGTGTAGAGTTAAATATCGTATAATTCTGAAATTGTTTGTGTTTATGTTTTTGAATTTTACTAGTTGCTACTAATAGTTCAATTTTATTAATATGTATGTAGGTTGTAGACATATTTTCTAGTTATAGTACTTTTGCACTCCCTAGGCACCTGGGTGTTTCTTAAGGGTTTACCTTTTCCATGTCTAGGGAGTTTCAATCACTGGTACATCATGTGGGTGACCATCGCAATCCACCCCCAACATTTCCATCATCCCCATTGGCCGACATTTTCATAGTAGAGGTTGTCTCAGAGCAATTTGTACAACCTAGTTCTCCATCTGCTAGTGAATCTCCATCGAGGCCTGAGATATTCATGGTGAGATAATGGATTGATGATAATCTTTATGCTTCATGAATTTGATTTTACACATATTTGTTTAATTTTCTTGAATTTGAGAGAGACTGGGGTCCTGGAGGAGGGTAATACCCTCACGAATGACAATAACATATGCATTGAGTTGTCTTAGGTTAAACTAAAAAGTATCATATTTCATGTTTATTAATTCATTGATAAAAGAAAATTATAGCAATGTTTATTCTTTTTGCAGTCTCCAGAGCGTTGAAGCACGCCCAGGACTAGAACCTCTTAAGGTGCTTCTTCGAGCAAGAGAAGAAAGATTGATTTCTAGGATGCTCCTGAGGGTGGCGATGGTGGAATTTGTCAATGATTGACCAACTATTTCCATTTTGTATCTAGGCCATGATATGGGTTCTTTTTATGTTAGGGCACTTTTTGTCGCTTTGTATATTGACCACGAGTTGCCATTTTGTAAAAAATGAACAATTTAGATTATGTTGAA